>OY856409.1:376944057-377236557 GCA_963693085.1 Alisma plantago-aquatica | reverse complement strand
TAACAATGACGAGCTCTGCGACACAACAACATCAACAAAGTAGGTCCAAGCTAGCAATAAATTTACTTTCCCGTATATGCACATGTTTAGGGGTACATCAAGCCCCCCTAGTTTAATTAGCTATTGTCATGTTATTTTCTAAACTTTGTTGTCATAATTAGTATTTTGATAACATGTTCAACTTTGAAAAATGATGTTTGAATTGTCTTATCTATATACATGTGTTTGTGAAGATGGAATGAATAAATGTTTCTATGTGTGTGTGAAAAGAAATGAATGGAACTGTAGGTTGCTAAATGTGTGAGAATATATGAAATGGAGGAATGAAATACATGTTCCTACATGCATGTGTGTGTGATGAATCATATTTGAAATTAAATGTACTTATTATACATGTGTGTGAATCACATGATCCATATAAAATATATAATTTGTATGCATCTTGTCAATATTTGCAAGTTTGTGGCATGTTGTTGGCTGAAATCAAAGGGATGTTGTATACCTACATTTTAGAACTGAACTGCAGGTTCTGCATATCCTACTGACTAGCCAGACAGTAGGCCTGGGAGTTGATAATAAAAAAACAAAACATCAGCATGGGTTAAATACCAAAAACTGATAATGAATGCTTAACTATGTCGGCTGTTTGTTATAAACCGACGCCTGTGATTCGACTGCTGGTGCTTTTGGGTTAAATTGTAATCGGGAACATCTTTCTGTCATCGGTTATGTAACTGACGCTGAAGGTGTCTACTTTTAGTGTCACCCACTTGGGTGTCGCTTCAAAACCGACGACAAATGTCTTACTTAACTGACGCAAAATGTGTTATCTGTACTAGTGGCTATACCTCATTAGCATTACATATCAACATAATATGGTTATCATCCCTTCTATTCATATGAGTGAATAGGTAAGACTACCTTATTAAGGGTAACCCTCCATTTGTTCCATCATCATTCAACCAATATCACCATACCACAATGTCACCCAGAACCATTAGATGTTTAAAAGGTAAGACCATTGGTTGTTTACATAAGTAAACACCTTGGATAAACCACCTATGAAGTCCTTGATTTGTACTCTAGAAAGAGTCACCATATAACCCTAGACATCCCTTTATTAACAACACAAAAAGTTCCATTTAGAGTAGGGTAAAACCCACAATCGACTGTTTAGTTAAAACAAGCCATCCATTGTCAACAAGTAAGCTCCTTAAGTTGATCATATAAAGGAAACCATCTAAATCATATTATTATGACCAACATATTACATTATCCATCATTCCACTTTATTGGAGTAATAAACATTAGATATTGACCATTGGGTCAAGTTCATATGTTAAAACCATCAATTATAGTATAGGTCCGACCATTGCATCAAATGACCCAAGAAACCATTGGTCTAAGGCTTAATTGATGCTACAACTATATGATTAACTCACCATAGGTTTTGGAGATCTGATCCACCATCACTAGTGGCCATTAAGTCACCATAGGTTTTTAGATCAACACTATATTCATTAATCAACATCAAATATTAAGCTAATGTCATCATTGATTGATAACATTATTAGGGTACTTAATGGTTGATCATTAAACTTCTAATTGATCCAAAACCTGACCTAAGGGGGTGACCATAGGTTGTCACCATCATATGACACCTTTGATCTCGACCATCAGTTGTCATGAAGACAACACCATAGGGTTGTTGCAATGGTACCATCATCGGGCCATGGGTTTATAGAAGAAATCAACTTTAAACCCTAAAATTGACCATTGGTTGATAGGTGCTTAGCACCATATGTTGTCAAACCAACCTGATCAAAGTCATATTATACCTTAGTAATAACATACACATAATCACAGGTTCATCTAGAACTGAAATCAGAATAGGGAACATTATAAAAATTGAAATCCAACTCAAGCATAGCTTTTTAGTGCATGAGTCATCATTTTCTAGAAAGAACATGAGCTAGAAAGCTTATGGTAAGCAATAAACGTGGAGCAAGTTATAAAACTTGCCTCTAATGAGAAGATGAAACCCCACAAAGAAGAAAACTCGACCATGTAGGGTAGAAAATGCAAGCATAAGCTATGAACTCGTCCATCTATCACCTTTCTTCATCAAATCAGCAAACCCTAAGCATAAGGGGCAAGAAAGGTAGGGTTTTAGAGCTTTAGAGCAATTTCTACCATGGAACAACAAGGTTCCGACCTGGATAAAGGTAGGAGGAAGGATAAAAAAGAAATAAACGGAGGAAAGAAGGAGATTCTTACTCTTTTAGGTCAACATCACTAGAAGGAAGCTTTTTAAACCCTAAAAGGAAGTCAATTGCAACCCTAGATTCTTTTTCCAAGAAGGTCCCCTCTTTCTTCTTCCTTGGACAGGAAATTCATAGTAGCATAGAGGGAGGACTAGGTTTGTATAAGGAGGGACTGGAGAGAAAATGTCTCGTTTTGGTGCTTAGGGATAAGTATATGAAGCTTTAAGATAAAGAAAAGGAAAAAGTTGAAGTTCTAGTATCTTTCCAAGTGTCCATAGACTTAAACTATTAAGAATACACAATAACACACACAAGAAGCTCCCCCATAATCCATAGAGACATTATTATCCCTCGTTTCTTGAATTTCCAAGCAAAACAAATAACTTATTAGTTGATAGCTACTAAAGGTAGCTCATCCATGAAGGGGTAAACCCTAAAATACCCTTGGAGAAAACACCTTCAAACCAAGGTTTAAATAGGTGTCCCATGTCTCAAAAATCTCAAGAATTATGGTATAATATCCAAGGAACATAATTCAAGTGATAAATTTCAAAGAAAACCTCTCAATTGGGTAAATTGCAGAAAAGTAAAAAAATGTGCATAAAATTGCATAACTTGCTCAACCAGTGTCCACATTGAACCAAATTTGAAACTTAAGCTTGTATTATGATTTCAAAGCATATAAAAAGTTTATATTAGGGTTCTAAGAATTAAATTATGGTAATTAAGCTTATTCAACTCATTAAGCATGTTTAGGGGCCTTACAACCAATGTTGATGTTGACATTTGTGTTGACCATTTGAGTTTTCAGTCTTTTAGAGACCATCTTTGTTGTTACTTGGTGGTTTCTCTGAGTTTGAATGAGTTTTTGGTTGAGATTTGAGATCCCTATAGTCACATAGGTTTGAGGCTATCTCTTGGGTCGCTTGACCTAGGGTTTGAGTTTCTTGGGTTGCTTGGTTTTATGTAATCATGTGCCTTTGTGCCATGTGTTCCCTTCGACCAATGGTCATGTAAGACCAAGTGAGGTTGCTTTCCATTCTTGTTTTTCACAACCTTAGTGGTTTTCATGGTTTTAGTGGATGCATGTTGGTTCTTTGGTGGACATGTGTCACTTATGTGCGTGACACCTAACCTCTTTGGTCTCTCTCTATATTTGGGTATATTTACCCCTCTTCTTTCTGACATATGGTCCTTTTGCTGCCTCTTTTCTTCTCTCATGTTTAAAGTTTGGACCTTATGATCTTGGTGGATAAGAAGCTCACCTTGTGCTTGGTGGTTGAAATCCTTTGCATGTGGTGATCCAAGCTTGGAGAAACTCTTCCTTGGTGATCTTTGGAGATCTTTAATCCTTGGTAAGTGATCATAACTCTTGGTTTTGTTTTCTTGCAAAACCATACATCTTTCTTCTTCTCTTAGCCAAAACCATGGAGATTCCATGGTTTTGCATGTGTTGGGATGGATATACTCTTCTTTCTTGGGTCGGATCCTTGCTTCCCAAGGTAGTATTCAAGTTGAGTGGAGGAACTTTTCTCCTTTTCTATATTCTTGTTCTTTTTCAGCCTTGAGGTTTTGGTTCTTCTTCTTGCCCTTTTTACCTAGGGTTTTCTCTTCTCTTTTGAGGTGATGACTAGCTTGGTCATGGAGGTGATGAAAGCTAGGTTTCCTTCTTTCTTTTGGAGCTTTTCTTGGAAGTGGTGCAACCATAATCTAAGGTGGGTTATATAATTCTTTTCCCTCTTATATTATTGCACTTTAATTCCACATGCAACTTGCTCTGAAAATGTCATCTTATGTTGTTGAAGATGTTATGTTGTTCTAGGGTTTATGTTTCTGAAGTAAGTCTTGCTTAGATTAGCTCTTTTTCCTAAACCATAGTTCATGTTCTTGTTCTTGAAGATGGTGATAAGTTAGTGCTTGCATGCATACCCTAAAATGTTGGATTTGATCTCCTTGATGATGTTTTGGTTATCTTGATATGATAGATGTTTTTGGTTCTTCAAGCATGTTTTGAATGTGTGGTTATCTTTCCATTATCTTGATTTGATCTTTCGAAGTGTTAATGATTGGAATTCTAGGGTTTTGAGCATGTTTATGCCTTAATGTGCTCCTCCTTTGAGTTACAATTTCAAGTTGATGACTACCTATTTTGATTCTATTTTATGAGTAGTTTTCCTCTTTAAGATGATTTTCATTCTATGTTCTAAGTTTTTGAAGGCTTAGATATGGAGTTTGGTCAATTAGAAGGTCACTTTGGTTTGGGGTTGCATAGACTGGTCTCTCTTCAGTCAAATAAGTATTTCCTTTGGTCACTTAGATGACTATTTCTCTTCTACTGTTGAATATGGGGGTCTCCCTTTGATCAATGGCTATGTTGACTTCCCTTCGACTGTTTGTTTTAGTGATGCTTGGTCATTGATGTAGTCTCCCACCTAGGGTTTCTGTTCGACCATTTGGTTGTTCTTTGTGTCTTAGTCGCTGACCTAGTTTGTGGTTTGGTCACTGAACGTATGTCTTCAACCTTGTATCCCTTCGACTACTGGTGTGTCATGGTTACGCCTTGATCGTTGGTCTTGAAGATGGTCTTTGACCATGACATATATCTCCCTTCGATCACATGGTTTGTGACCTAATTCCTTGTTCAACTGATGAAGGGTTATGACATGTGTTTGGTTATAATGGTTGTCTTGATGTTGGTCATGAAGGATTATGAAGGATGTTCCAAGAATGTGGGATGGTGGAAAACCTAGGGTTTATCGATAGTATGTGTTGTTGAAACCCTAACCCTAATGTGGGACTATAATAATGGTTTTCTACCTTGTACAATGTGATAGTATGTAGTGATGATGCATTATTCCTCTCTGCTACGTGTATGGTATTAACCATGCAAATGAATGATTGTCATATCTTGTGAATTCTATGATGGTGATAATATGTCACATGATGATGGTTATGAGTCTTGATGAGGCATGTTTATGTGATGGGTCTTATGAACTACCAAAGGCTTAATGCATAAGTGTGAGGTGTTCTCTTCTAGTGATGTGATGGGAGGAATGATATTCCATGGTAGTTTGGTAGTTGTATGGCCTTGTATGGAAAGTTATATCATGTAATAATGTGATAGGTTGATACATCAAATGTTTTATTTCTTATGGAGTTGTATTATGCCCTTATCTTTGTAGAGTTTGTTTAGGGTTCGTACGTTGCAACTTGATTGATGCTAAAAGATACCCAATTGGCTTAATTAACCAAGCGAAATGCTAATCACGTAGTTGTCATGCACCATAGATCCATCTTTAGTGTCAATACTAGTTGGATGGTGAAATGAGAAATTCTCACGGGAAACTTAGAGTGCATATTATTGAATATGTGGGGTGCAATTCGAGGTATTTCCTTGTATCCTTAATACATTGAGATGGCTGAGGTCACACCCTTGTAGGAGAACAGTCAATGCCGTATCTTAGATGATGTGATTCTGTATGTGTGATATGTTACTGGGAAAACTGCAGTCATACCCTAGCATGAGAACGACTATGCTCATATCTCAATTCACTAGTGTCGTAACCTATATACCAAGGCGGACTAGGTTGTTTTGTAGTTGGACTTGAAATGTCACTGCGGCAGACTCAGACTGACCAAGGGTGTGGAAAGATCATGGATTCTGGCTCTTCCTTTGATCTTATATGGCACTAATTTCAACTTAGCAGTGGTCAGTTGGAGCATGAGTGGTATATCTCATATTCTCAGGGCATAATAAAAGACGTAATACAACCGTGTAGTATAATTGCTTAGGGTTAAACATGACTCAAATTATATGACCCTTTCCCTATCTTTGTACTAATTTCTTAAATTATAATGCGATAAGATAAATCAACTGTTATACATGTTCTTTGTATTTCTTTGAAATGTATAACTTGTTCTACTGCTCAGTGGTAACTACCCAAACTTCTTAATTTGTATTATCAGTTTAACACATATCGTTTAACTAAATCTATTCAACCTAATAATAATGTTACCTATCTGCTTTTATGTACATGTGCTTTTAATAGATGTTGGCAGAGAGTTATATCTCTTGTTGGGACATTCTCACCCCGTGGGTTTCTACGTATTTTAGATGGTTGTGTGTGATGAAGTAGAGATCGTACGGTTGATGCTGAGCAGAAAGAGGAGAAGTAGCAATTGAAAGGTTGGATATTCTACTAGTGTTTGTATTAGAGTCCTATCTATCGTCCTTATACTCTCAGGTCCTTGGGGGATGTTTTGTGGTTTGTACATCGATACAACATTTTTTTATATATGCTTTTGTTATAAAAATATGGCATGTCTTTTATACATGTAATAGGTTGTGGCCAGTGAGCTAGTGAATAACGTTATGTAATAATATTTTGGTATGATATATGATACATGTGGCTTTTGTGGACTCAAATGCAATATGTTTCCACTTGAGGTGGATATGTGATATTGGTTTTAATTTAACCATTTTGTGGTAATATTGTTTGTTGATGATAATTCCACACTTTGTTTTGATTAATCTTGCTTTTGTGTGTATACATGGTAAATAACAATATTTGTAAAAGTAATAGGTAATGACCTCAAATAACAATTTAAGTAATTTCTTGTATGCAATATATAAAACACAACACTCCCTCAACTAGTAAACCAGGGCTTTCTCTCTCTAGGGCTCCGCTCCCCCTTCTCTCTAGTAAATCCCGGCGACTGCCGCTAGGGGGAGGGGCACTCTCTCTGCGTTTCCTCCCCCTAGCATCCAACAGGCGTGGCGAGGCCACTGTGATGAGTAGATGTGGAGTGATTCTCCGGTGACGAAAGCTGGTGGGTGTTTGCTGGCGCCTACTCAGTAGATCGGGGGTGAAGGAGGTGCGACGCACTGCGAGGAGTCGCGATCCAGGCCAGAGGTGTGGCGATTCGACTAAGTCGAGCTCTGTCCGTTCAAGTGCGACGGGTGGAGAGAGACCACTATCAGCCAGTTCCAAACTCGTGTTGCTACTCCACCGCGCTGGGGTGTGAAGGGTTCCTCCGTTCGCCTCCAGTGACCTTCTCTTTCTTTCCTCCGAGTAAACCCTGGTTTGCCCAGGTTGCTGTGGTTATGAATCTGTCCAGGTTCTTGTCCAGGTGGATTCGGCGGCAGTAGGGTGCTCTTTGGATGGTTCTATTCGCCCGACTGGCGGTGGGTCTCTGCTTGTCTACTATGCTGGTCCCCCCATGGGGTACTCGGTGGCTAGCAGAGATTTCAGGAGGATTGGGTTGATCGAGCTCGGCCTGTTGGGCCACTGATCGAGCTCTCACATGGGGTCCCTCCCACGGTGGTGGTCAACCTTATTGGTTGTTTGTCCCTCACCTGGGTTCCCTTGATTGCTCATCCTCTGCGGTTTCAACCCCGAAACAGGTCAGGTGTGGTATCGTTCCTGCTGTCTTCTATGCTGATGTGTGAAGGAACACAGTCAATGTGTTCGATGAAATGCTCTGTGCAAATTGGGTCATCGTGTGATAAGTTTCCGCAAGGTGCTGGGTTCAGGCCTGAGTCGGCTTCATCTCAGTTAGGATAATGACTGGTTGAGCTCTGTTCTCATCCAGTTCAGCTTTACTTCTCAGTGAGCTTCTCCTTGTTGCAGATGTGTGATCGGGTTGCGCCTCTTAATCTGCTTATCTCTTGATTGGTGAAGAGGCCTAGGAAATCTATCTTTCCCGCATACTTTTTGAGATGTTCACAACGTCAGTGCTGGGGAAGATGGTCGTTTTCTTTTCAAGGACATCAACCGATGAAAAGCTCATGGAGGGGCACCTCCTGCTGTGCCTTCTGCAGTTTGGATGCTTTTGATTGGTGTAGGAACCTTTTTTTCATCTCGTCTAGATAACATTTTCCCTTCCTTTTATGATGGGTCAGTCTCCAGTCTTCCAGGACGACACAATTTGAAGGTGGGGTTAATGCTAGTGTTTGTACTGGTTGTTTCTCTGGTTAATGCCTTCATCTATTAGGCTGTGTCTGTATTGTCTAGAAGTTTTTGGGGTCTGGTTCCTGTTCTACTTTTGGGGGTCTATAAACCTTTTTGTTATTTCGGATGTTATCATCCCTGGTTGTAATGGGGCGCAGTGTCTATACCCAAAGTTTTTGGAATTATATAGTAACACGCCTTTTGACCGACCAAAAAAAAATAACAATCAAATTCCATTTTTTCACATCTGTATAAACTCCACTAATCTCCATCTTACCCAAAAACCTAGATTTCAATAGTTAACAACATTTTATATCAATCCAAAAGGATTAAGAAATCAAACAAACATTCACTACTTTACTAAAGAATCATAATATCACCAAGAAGAATCTTGTAAATAGTCTCCCAAATTTCTATCTAATAATTCACCCGAAAAAATTATCATGATGACCAATCTCTTTTCATGTCAATACCTCACTAGAAGTCTTCCAAGATCATCATATTTTTCCTAAATGAACTGTTTCTCTCCTTTTATAAATCAAACCTATATGACAAGGCTTTTGAAGAACCATCTTTCACCTACTTAACATTCCCCTTTTTTCTAACACACTATTTGATCAAAAGGACATAGAACATCATTATTGATCATGATCCTACTAATGTATCACTAGAGTGCTAACGTTGCTCCTCCACCAAGTTGGTCATTACATCCCCTTAAATCATAACAACCATGTTGATTTTTTTTCCACAACCCAATCAACAATCTCCCACTTAAAAAAGAAAGAGCTCTATTGAACATCTAGTCTCTTAATTTCACTCTATAGAGTCAAACAATTCTACCCTTCACTTCATAATCACATACATTTGTTGAAAGAATGTGCATCTATACTTCCACTGTGAGGAAAACCTGAAGCACACTATCTACCTTCTGAAAGTGAATGTTAGACACTATGGGGGCATTAAGGAGAAAGTCTTCATGAGGTCACCTCTTGGACAAAGTTTAGGAGGGAGTTTGAGCCTTCCTCAGTCCTATCTGGATGAGAATATCACATTTCGAGTAGCTAAGGCAAGTGATGATGATGATGATGATGGTGAACAAGTATGAAGCATAATTTTGTGGAGTTATTGAGGTTTTGTCCACATATGGAACGAATATAGAAGGAGAAGATTAGGTAGTTTATGAAGGGATTGTACCAAGTTTTCTAAGTTTGCATTGACCTTGGAGTCAATCTAATTATTTTTTTTTCAATTTTGTGAAATCAATGAGAAGGATTGAGAGGACTATAGTTGGAAGTCATGACAATGATGCCAAAAGGAAGTAAGCACAATAATATAGATAGTTTTCGAGAGGATCCAAGAGGCAATAGTTTTTTTGGGCCGCTAAGATAGTAATTTTGGCAGTCCTAACTAAGTACAACTACATCGAAGCTAAGTGAACAACAATAGTCAAGTGGTCGACAAGAAAAGCAAATGGAAAGGACCCCTCCATTTGGGTGTACAATTTGGAGTCTGCATTAGTGACAATCTAGGCACACACTTACCCATAGAAGAAGTGCTTTTACTATCATCAACCTAGTCATCTAAGGATGTTCAGCCCCATAGCTAAACCAATAGTCATCCTAGCAGCAAGGACAGATCCAACAAGGTTCATGATAGCATGGCGGTAAAGGACATGGGAAAGCTTCACAAGCTTGAATATTAGGACGTGCAGGAAGAAGCCAAGGATGAGGAAGATCATAAGCTATCAACTACTTCTATTTGATGGATCAACCTAAGGGAGTTGTCAACCCTCAAGTTACCACACGTCGGATCAAGCTCTTTTGTTTTAACTTATCTCTTCTATGCATGTATATTTTCTGGTTGATCCAGGTGAACACTTGTTTATCACTAGAGAGGTGATTATATGTTGCAACTTGCATGTTAGTTAACGATCTTAACCTCTTCTCTTGAAACTCATCTGGTTGGTTATGTTGATGTTTGAGAGGTGTGTGCATCATGTGTTTGTCTTTTCTGAGCAAACATTCAAGTGTATTTTATGCCACTTGATATTAATGGATTGATGTGATCCTTGGGATGGATACATTAGACAATTATAAGGTACTATTGCATTGTAGATCCTAGAATACAAAGTTTAGGGAAGGAGATGTTTCATGAATTTCAAAGGAGAAAAAAAGATTCTCCCTACGTATGTGGTGTCAACTTCCATTGTTGAGAAGTTTATTAGACAAGGTTGTGAGTCTTTATTGGCCCATGTATTTGATACTAATATAGTGAGTCATGGTATTCCAGAAGTGTCTACAATATGTGAATTTGAAGATGTTTGTCATGGAACTGTTCTTACTCTAATCCCAATCCCACTACCTGGGTAGGCAGTGTTAAGGGGATTCGAGCACCCATCTCTGAGTGGCCAAAAAATCACACACACATCATATGTAAAAATAAATAATATTCCATTTATTGAAAAAGGAACAAGCCCAAAGGCAACAAGAAAAGAAAATATTACAAGGTGGGGGAACTGCAAACTAGAAACTATATCCCATTTTACATTCAATTCCATGTGGTAAGCATTCTCCATTCTGGAAAATATTTGGCGAGAGTATACTAGATCAATAGGTTTCAAGTATTCATCCCTAAAACCAGGTAAATTGATTCACACTCAATGCAAAGGCATCGACACGCTCGGGAAAGAGCAATATTGAACAATCAAAAACATTTATATCAAAATATTGTACTTGGCAGGACTTATAAGAAAAATATTGAATGCAATATTCAAACACTTCTTTATTTCAAGCAATTCAATTTTTGTTAGGAGTTTCCCCATTATCTTGAACAACATGCATGAATCCATCACCCCAACAAGATGAGGGAGATCACCATGTTGTACAAGTTCCACCCTTCAATATGAGGAGGTCGCTTGTACCCAATATCAACATCATTATTATGAGTAGTCATAAGGGGTGTTATCATTCATGTTCAATGATTTTCATGAATACATAAAAAAAGATTACTCAGTGGGGAACATTGTAGCTCAAACAAATACATAGTCAAGATTTTCAAGAAGAGTACATACAACATTATCATTCAATATCACTAGTACCTTCAAAGAGGAATTGATATCAAAGCATACCTCTTAGAGTCAAATCAGAGTATTATCAACATCTTGACAAGAGAATTAGATCCAATAGTTCAGATTGGATCCTAGATTGCAACATATAAAATCATTTGTTAAGATCTTGGTGAAATACAAGTCATATGTCTTTACTTCATGATTATGGTTCTTAATTCCTAATTTGTGCCTAAGGTGATCATTCATCATATTATTTTAAAATTCCATCATCAATATCAGTATCTAATATGAACAAGGATGAATAATCCACCTAGACTTTTAGGTAATTAAGTTAAACCCTAATAATGCATATGTACGTCATAGTCATAAATCAATAATATGATAATTCTATGTCATAAATGGATGATCCAAGATTATTTGGGGTCATAACTGACCCTAGAGTTAATATGAGTACAATGATCGAGAATGACTACAAAATTTCCAATAATCAAATTTTAATAATCACTAGACTAATTGATCATTTGACATAGCAAGATAATCAATTTATGATCTAAAATTTGTTGACTGAGATCTAGTTTCCAATTATTTGATCAAAGTCTGACATAATTGTGATATGGAAAATTAGAAAATAAGAATCAATTTTAGGCAAGATTAGGGTTTCAAACAATAATAGAAACCCTTATTAAGATAAAAAGAGAGATATAAAATATCATCATCGAACCTTACATAACAGGGCAATGAAATTGGCTCACATTAAGCTAGGAATTTTTCTGAGAAGATCATATTTTGTGGGCATCTTTCTGATAACCGAGCTATTTTTGATGAATTTGACAATAATGACTAATCAAAAAATTGCTAGATAAAGAAATTAAAATAAATTAAGAAAAAGTTGGCTGACTTCACGGATCCTCAAGGCATGTTTGACTCAAAGGGCTATAAGAGGGGTTTGAGATTGACTTTGAGATCAACCTAGTCCCAGGTATGTAGTTGATAGCTCAGACACCATACATGATGGCTCCAAAGGAGATTGCAGAGTTGTAGAAACAGTTGCAAGAGCTACTTGTGAAAGGTTTCATTAGACAACACGTCTCCATGGGGTGTTCTCATGTTGTTTGTAAAGAATTAGGACAGATCCATGAGGTCATGTATAGATTATAGATAGTTGAACAAGGCGACGATAAAGAACAAGTATCCCTTGCTGAGGATAGATGACCTATTTGATCAATTGTGTGATGCCTCAATGTTCTCAAAGATAGACCTGAGATCGGGTTATCGCTAGTTGTGGATCAACATAGATCACATACTTAAGTCAGATTGTAGGACTCAGTATGGTCATTATGAGTTTGTGGTTATGTCGTTTGGGCTAACCAATGCACTAGCAACATTCATGGACTTGATGAATAGGGTGTTACGATCATTTCTTGATCATTTCATGGTGGCATTCATAGATGATATCATGATATATTCCAGAGATAGTCAACAACATGAACAACATCTTGATCAAGTGTTGACCGTGTTGAGAGAACATTAGCTGTATGACAAGTTCAGTAAGTGTGAGTTTTGGCTGAAGGAGGTGTTTTTCCTAGGACACGTGATACTCACTGAGGGAGTTTGTGTGGACCCCAAGAAGGTTGAATCTGTGTTGGAATGGGAACAATTGAAGATGCTGACAGAAATGTGAAATTTTGTAGGTTTGGTAGGCTACTACAGGAGGTTCATCAAGAACTTTAGCTCAGTGGCATACCCCTAACAAAGTGACGAGGAAAGATGTGTCATTTTTCTGGGATGACAAATGTTAGTGTGCCTTTCAATTGTTGAATGAGAAGTTGACAAGTGCACCAGTGCTAGTTTTTCTTGAGCAAGGGAAGGGATGCATAGTTTTATGTGATGCGTCCATGAATAGTTTGGGTTGTGTGCTGATGCAGGATAAGAATGTGATCTCTTTTGCATCATGGCAGTTGAAGAAGCGTGAGGAGAACTACCCAACCCATGATTTGGAGTTATCTGCGGTGGTTCATTCCTTGAAGATTAGGAGACACTACCTATATATTGAGAAGTGTCAGGTCTTCATAGATCACAAGAATTTGAAGTACATCTTTCCACAGTAGGAGAAGAATATGAGGCAACGATGTTGGATGGAGATAATCAAGGACTATGATTGCATAATTGATTACCATCCAGGAAAGGCTAATGTCGTGGCAAATGTGCTGAACAAGAAGTCTTCTTTGTCATCATCGATGGAGAAGGAACAATTGTGTGCCTTGGTGTGCCATAAGAGAGACATGTTGGTATCCTTACATCAGATGAATGTGAAGCTAGAGGTGTCTATGCTAGTAGGTTTGTTGGCACATTTGCAGGTGAAGCTGACATTACGACAACCACATCATGCTGATATGCGACACAACATATACGCGCACAGTTTGGTAGCCAGAAGCATGATGGCTTCCATGAGTCAGATGATGGAACTGTGTGATATCATGGTAGAGTTGTAATTCTAGATGCTGATGATCTGAGGAGGATGATCTTGGAGGAGGCTCACTCGTTTACATATGTTATGCACCCAGTCAACTCCAAGATGTACCACAATCTAAAAGATCTATATTGGTGGCCTGGTTTGAAGTGTGATGCGGCTGAGTTCGTAGCCAAGTGTGCAGTGTGTCAAAAAGTCAAGGTAGAGCATCAGAAGCCTAGAGGGACATTGCAACCGTTGTCTATACCACAATGGAAATGGGATCATGTTACAATGAACTATGTGGTTGGTCTCCATAGGACAACCAAAGGCCATTATTCTATTTGGGTGATCGTTGACAGGTTGACTAAGTCAGTGCATTTCCTTCTTGTAAAGACAACATATACGACAAAGAATATCGCTCAGATATATGTTGATGAGATCATATGCTTGCATAGTGTTCCAAAAACTATTGTGCCAGATAGAGGTCCTTAGTTTAAAAGTCACTTTTGGGAGCATTTTCACACAACTTTGGATACATAATTAAGGTATAGTATTGCCTTCAACCCACAGATAGATGGCCAGTCTGAGAGGACCATACAAACTTTAGAGGATCTGTTGAGAGCTCATGTTTTGCAATTTTTGGGCAGTTGGGACATCCACCTCAGCCTGATAGAGTTTTCCTATAATAATAGTTATCAAAGGAGTGATGCAGCCCTACTTTAGGGCTTCAACTTGTGCCAATTTGTTTTTTATTCACACCTAGACATGTTAGAATGCACATTACTTCCCTCAATATGCATATTATTATCAAATGTACTTATGGAGGATTTTTTTCATGTTATACGTACTTTGGCAACTACTTGATAGCATGAAAAGAAGATGGCCAAATCTAGGGTTTCCCCAGGCTTGGAGGAGTCCAAAATGAGGCCAAAACCACTCCCAACATACCCCAAGTGGTCAAAGAATGTAGTGAAGCAATAACCTTCATGGATGTCTAAGTTCAAGACCGAAATGCATGGGAAGGACCCTAGCACGAATGTGCTACCAAGGAATGACCGTTCTGGGACATGCCCCAATCACAAAACTTGCAGAAAATGATTTTTATGGCCAAAACAATCATTTTGGGTAGAATGGCTGTGCTGGGAGGTGGCTAGAATGGCCGTGCTGGCCAACACGGCCGTGCTACCATTGAGGCCCACCAATTTTATCACTTGATGTCCCTATTCCCCCCCCCCCCCAATTAATCCTAGACCCCTTAGACCTCTATATAAGCCTTAGAGGTGGCTGGAGGTTGGGGGTTGGCTTCCTTAGATGCCATTACTCCCCCTACCTACTCTAGAGCATTCATTGCCTCCTTCCTTGCATTCAAGCCATCCACCCACCATTTTCACCTCATTTCCACCATAGAAACATAGTTTTCTAGGTTTTCTACCATAATCCCCTTCATTTCCATGCCCTTCACCCACCTTGGAGGAGGGAGATTGTTCTACAATAACTAGGAGGTGAAGAAGAAGAAGAAGCTACTTCCAGATCCATGGGTCCTATCACCTTCTTCTCATTTCTTTTATCTTTTCTTTGACCATGTCTAGCTAAGCCCCTACCGGTGGGATGTTTGGGGTTAAAATGTGACTTTGATACCATGTTGGGGGAAATAACTTGTATTGAACATAATTTCATTCTATGATGATTGCCTCTTGCTTCTATCTCATTTCCCATTTTCTTGCATGTGGTTTGTGCTTATAAACATAAATTTCTTGTTTTGTGATGCTTGATGACACTTAGCTTCTAGGGGAAATTGAAATGTATGTGACAATCCTAAGAATGGCTCCTAGATCCAATTAGTGGATCCCTAGCTAGCCCCCTTTGTTCCTACATACATCTCCCTTCTTTTACAAGTAAGTGTGAGATCTAAGTAGCTAGTGTAAGTGTGATTAGTGCAATTGCCTAGAGTTTCCTAAAGGCTAGATGGCAAGTAACATGAGGTGAAACACCATCATCTCTACTCCCATTCCTACCCTTGGCTTTTAGTTTCCCTAATACCACTTACCCTAGAAACCTAGACTTGCCAAGTCCTATTACAATTACACATAGCCCTAGTTCTCTAACTAGTAGTATATGGTATTTTCTAATAGCACTTGCCTTGTTGTTTGGTTTGGTAATCTAGATTGAAATGTTAGATTTGCATGCTATGTTAACCTTCCCCCAACTAATATCAAGTTGCATTCCCAAACGGCCCACCTATCCATCATATTGCTTAAAAATCAACCTTTACCTTCTTAGTTAGTTAATGCTAGCTTAGTCAATTGCCTTTGTTAATTCTTAGTTAATTGCCTAGTTCTAGATAGTTAGTTCTTGCTCAAGTAGTTAGGGATCCTTTGAGCTTGCTTGTGTTAATTTGGCTAATTAGTGATAACTTAGGCTTTCACTTGTCTCATTGCTTAGCTTGCATCTTAGTTGATAACTTGGCTTGCTAGTATAGTGTAACTCATTGACCTAGCCTAGTTGCTTGTCTTCCCTAATTTGCTAGTCTTAACTTGCTTAGAGTAATCTAGAGTCTTTGTTAACTTAGTTTATTTCTTGCTCTTTCTTTCTTGCAATCGTAGTATAATCAAACCAAACCCAACTTTAAACCATCAAACTCTAGACTCCGCTTTAGGAACATAGCTAACACAAACCTAGCTCTAGTTCCCCCTCTATTCCTGAGGATCGACCCTAATCTTACCATTAGCCTATACTATAACATGACCCCGTGTGCTTGTGGGTACGTGTGATTAGTTGAGCATGTGCGTTGGACCAGGTCCATATACAAATTTTGAGAGATTCGTGTGTTTTCCCTTAGGGTTTTATCTATCCATCTTTAGTTGGTTAGTGTGTGGCCTTGAGAAGATCGCACCAAGCTTTCTAGCACCGTTGCCGGGGATAGAGGCACTTGACCTAGCTAGTTAGTATAGCTTTGCTTTTCCTACTTCCCTCATCCTTGGTATTCTTTATTCTTTGTGTTACTTTTGCATCTTAGTTTGATAACTTGTCCTCTTTTGTTTGGTTATGCCTTGTGCATGTGACAAGCAACCCTTTGGTGTCAAGATGGTAGACCAAGATGCACAAGCCCCTTCAGTTCCTCAACCATTCTACATGATGAAGATGTTGGAAGACATGGTAAATATCATGAAGATTCATGTGGGTGGTTCCTATAATCACTTTTCCAACTCCATGGAGACTCATTGTGAAGATATGAAAGTTCTACAATCCTATGCCATTTGGAACAAACAAGTCTCCATGTCAAGCTCTTACACTTCAAAATAGAGAAATCATCCAAACCTTTCTTGGGAGCAACAAGGAGAACAAGAGCCAAGAGAGAGCTCCATGTTTTAAGAAGAAGTTCTTGCAAGGTTAAGAAGCCTTGATGAAGTAAAGAGAGAGGTGTCCTTTCAAGGACAAACTATTGATCCATTTGAGCAAAGGCTGGATGAGATTTCCCTTTCACTTGCCCTTTGTGAGGAGGGAAGACCCCTTTCCCAAACCATAGACAACCAAACAATGTAAATAGTTCTATGGGTTCCCCTCAAGGCATCTATGCTCCACCACCTCCTAAACCTTCGTACAACTTCCAACACACCTCACAACCACCACCACAATATCAACCACCTCCACAACAGCCAACCTACATCCTTCAAAATCCTAATCCGCCACACCAAAAACCACCACCACCACCACAACCATCACATGCTCCCCCTCCTCCCCATGAGCTTCCAACCTTCTTGCTTGAGTCCTGCTCTCTCTCTCTCTCTCTCTCTAGATCTAACTCCACAACCATCCTTAAAAGGTCCTCTCTTCATGAAGATGGATCAAGCTCACAAGCATACCTCTACGTGGGTGAAGCCTAGGTTCAACTTATGTTCACTCAAGATTATCTTTATGCTTGTCACATAAGCTACCCATCATACTCTCCTGACTAGGGTTTCCACCTACTTCTTACACTACTGACGTATCTTGGATGCCTACTATGCCATGCACATATAAGATCATGGGGTTTCCATAGGTTCTTCTCTAACCTCATCAATGAAGGAGATATCCTTCACTTTAACATGCACGGCCCTTCTCAGGGTTGGGTCGCCGAAGGTACTCGGTCATCCAACCTCTCATGACTCATATGGCATCCAAGGCATGTCCATCCAAACACCTGGTCTACCATGACATCTAACTCTTCA
Source organism: Alisma plantago-aquatica (assembly GCA_963693085.1). NCBI lineage: Eukaryota > Viridiplantae > Streptophyta > Magnoliopsida > Alismatales > Alismataceae > Alisma > Alisma plantago-aquatica. The sequence goes on along the minus strand of OY856409.1, from coordinate 377,218,615 downwards.
TGTCATCTCTCTCTAACCTTCACTTAGGGTTTGGGTTAACCTCATCCTCATAGGATGTGTTAAGTCTCTACTTTTAATGGAGGTCTCTACCTCCAAGACTAACTCTCTCTACTTATCCTCCTGACAAGGAGGCCTAGCCTCAGGTTTCTCCTGAGAGCAATGACAACTCATGTCATACGACCTAAGCATGTATCTATTCTTTAGTTTGCGCTTAATGTATTAAGCTTATGTCCATGTCATCTTATTTACATGCTTTTCATTAATTTGGTGGAGGATTCCTTAATCCTTATCAACCCTACCCATACCTCAAGAGGGTGAGGAAAAGTGAGAAAACCCTAATCCTTAAGTTCCTTAACAGAATTTGAGTTGAGAAGGGATGAACAAGATGAGAGAGTCCTAAAGGTACCTTATTTCGATTCATACCCTAAGACTTTGGCCAGGCAATCACACGGATCTGGGAGTCCTCGTATTCTGACTAGCAGTGTGGAGGAAAATATTTCCAGCCCCTGGTCGTTATCCTTTTCTAGACACCTCTGTCTTTTGGATAATCCTCTAATAACTCCCTTGGGTTCTACAGAATTTGTAAAATTTAATAATTATTAAAGATTAAGTGAGGAACCTTCGCTCTGATACCAATTGTAACGACCCCGCCTCCCGGTAACCCCCATTTAAGGGAGACCGAAAGGTCATAGCCATTATCTAATAACCCGGATCCAAGGTTCAACAAATAATCAATACTAATAATGAAATTCTACTAACTAAACTGGAATTTGGTATAAAATTAAAAATTTACTTACCTTTGAAAACTTTGGAAATCTATCTATCTAAAGCTTGAATTATTCTATCTAATCCTCCTTGCACTTTATTTCTTATTTTCACAATGTGTCACTTTATTTTTTGTTCATTCCAGGGTTGTACCTAAACCTCTGACAAACAAAACATCGATCAGCATACAGAGATATGCTGGTATGTGGGGACAACCCAAATTTTAGAGATATGGCTAACAATTTAATAATCACAATCAAATTATTTAACAAGCCAATTTACATTTTCACTGTGTCATTCTCCATCGCTTTTGCCCTAACCCTAGCATACCCCTCTAGGGTTTCTCTTCTGCCATTGACTTAAGGCCACCTTCTCAATCCCAAGCTTGGTGCCTGGGAGTCACCTCTCATGGTGCTCCATAGTCATGCATCATAGACCACCTTCTCATTCCCGAGCTTGGTGTCTGGGGTCACCTCTCATGGTGCCCATTGGTCTACCCTCCTGGGCCTGGCCTTTATGGCATCTTCCATTAGGGTGGCATGTAGGTGCGAGAATTCACTTGTATATATAACTGTGATAGCCATAGTGACTTTATAATTGAAGTATGTACATACAAACTATTTAGATTGCATTCAATGCGAGGAAACATTTGTAAAACCCTCGGGAAACTAATGTGATTAATCATAATTAACCACATACCTGTACATGCAAATTTGAGACAGAGTAGTCCAATCAATCAAGACATCCAATCAAGCAAGTACAAGAATCCTGAAATCACATTCAATTCCTTTTATCAAAATCTATCCAAACCATCTTGCTACTTAGGGTTTCTATTCCTTTTTATGGTTTCTTCCTCTTTTAGGGGTTACTTTGCAATTAGGGTTTTGCTTCATTTTTTTTACTATTTTAAACCCTACTTTTTATACAATTATTCACAAACCCTAATTATCTCATCTATTCTTCACAAAAGATATTAAGGTTACCTTTTAGCCACTTATTACCTTGATTTCAGGTCAAGGGCACAATTAGACATCAATTAAGTCCATTATGCCTCTTTTACATTAAAACTACCATTTTTTTCCTTTTAATCTATGACAAGATCATTAAACCTAATTATCATCTCTGGTTCCTTCCGGATTAGCAACTCATAGTTCACTATGATTTAATTCTCATATGTACCATGTTTATTATTAATTCCATCTTTATCCATGAGGAAACCCCCAATTTCCATATTAAGGGTATTTATCTATAATTAGAAATCTTTATACACAAAATATATTAGAACCATCATCTCTCAGCTTTGTACATGAATTTGACTAATTAAAATCATTAGGGATCATAATTACCAAAGTTAGGGTTCAAGGTTCATTAAAGAATATGGAACCCTAAATTAATCAAATTACGCATGAATATCATCCTTTTAGATCTAATATGCCCTTTTTATTAACAACATGTTAATATCTGCTTTAAACACCCATCTAACCCCTTTCTAATTCATTAATCATCAAAGGTTAGGGTTTTTCATTGATTAAACTATTAAAGATAACATCTTTATATACTTTTTGAATTGCAAGAATAATCAGACTCCAATTATATTTTTATTGGGTTCTTCATGTTTTTCTTATCAACTTTCATGTATTAACTTTCCTCATCCAAGTTTCCTACAAATTCCATGAATTTCACAAAAAGTAATACCTTCGGGCCAATCGTGGCCTGCCACGTCAGCGCCTTCACTTCTTATTAAATCGATCCTTTTCCTTCTCTTGTGGATCCTTCCTTGGATCCGATTGGTTGAGAACCCGGTTGCTCGCTCCTCACGTCGTCTTCCTTGAGCAGACGAGGATCTCGCCCTCTATTTCCTCTGCTCAACTGGGGAAACTCGGACCAAGCCGGCGGTGGCCCCCCGGCTTCCCTCATGGTGCCTACTTGGGGCAGTTCAGGCGGCACCCTCATCTCCTCCTGCTCGTGGAGTGTCTATGCTCAGAATCATGTGACTGCAAGCCCCGAACCATGGTCTTCCTCTTGGCACCGTCCGCAAGGGTACAACAAGACAGGGGACAGAAAGGGGGACTTGCTACTGAGGAAGAAGAGAGCTTCGTGGAGAGGGACTTTGACAACTTATCTGTTGGTTCCGATTTTGTGAAAAGGAGGATCCTTATATAGGCATGATCCTTTGCATAGTCCTCAAAAAGGTTAAAATCCATAGTTGGCGGCCCATTTGGGGAAACTCTAGCCCCAACGCTAAAACTACGGAATCAGGGGTCATCCTGGTCCGGTTCGAACTCCCAAAGCCAAAGATCAACCCTCCAAGAGTCCTGGTGGATCAGGGAAAGAAATACACAAATTCGATCCCATGGTTTACTATTCCCGTTGCCTAATCTAATGAAGAGCAGTCACCGTTGGATATGGATCCAATGGCTAGCAAGCCACGTATTAGAACATCAATTGTTTTTTTTAATGTTATCCTTTACACTTTAGGAAAATTGTAAAATTCATATCTCCCAAGCCGTTTTTTCAATTGATCCCAAATTTTGAGGGAAAGTTAACAATGACTTAATTTACCTCTATACCAAATTTGGGCCCATTATATAAAATAAAACGTGCCTTTTCTTTAGGTGTAAGATATTATTCAATTATATATATTTCTCACCTATTTTCTCTTTCCTTTGCCATTAAATTATTATTCTGAGTTCCTTGAACCTCAAGGAACCTTAATGGCTCGAATTTCTATTTTCCTTTAGTAGAAACTATTTCCTTTTTAACAATACCACATAATCCATTAATAATGTATTCACATTATATTCCTATTTTCTTGTATAGGTATTTTCTCTTTATCTCTCTTTCATTTTCCTCATTGGTATTCCTTTTATTATTAGGAATCCTTAAGATACGAAATTCCACTAAGGATAACTCAATTACACCTCTTTCCACTTATTTTCCATATTTTATCATTGTTTTCAATTTCTTTCTCAATAAAGAAATACTTAATTAATCTTTTCTTTTCTTATTGCCTTTTCTTTGCAACTTTGGACTCCTTGGAACCCAAGAGGCACGAAATTCATCCTTGGATTACATTCCTTTGCCTTCTAGAGGTTTCTACCTCATTCTTTTCTCAAAACCTCAAATATTCATTTACTAATTGAATTTCCTTATTATTTGGGCCCAATAGCCAATAAAGCCCACAACCCAATCATCAAGGCTATTGTAAATGAAATCTATTTATTCAACACCAATTATATCATCATTTGTTCCAATATCTCTCATATGAGAAATTACATTTCTCTCCACATGAACCCAAAATTGGGGTTGTAACAGTCTACCTATTACTAGTTGATCTATACTCAAAATCCTCGGTGAAAGGTACGCTATTATATAACTCCTCCTTGATTGTATTAAAGATACTTTTATGTATCTCTTGACTATATACTTGGCTACTTACTTGGATGAGCTATTGTTCCCTATGATTAGTCTTCCGTTTTTTATACTATATTTTGAAAAACATGAAAATATAAATTGCATGCCCATTATGATTGCCCGTATATTGATAATGATGATGATGTTGATAATGTTGATAATGTTGGTAATTTTGATATTGGGTGTAAGCAACCCACCTCATTGAGAGGTGAGACTTGTACATTGGCTCCCTATGTTCCTATGGTGAGAAGGAGCCTAGTGACCTTCCCCATCGCATTGGGATAATAGAGTCACACAAAATATATAAGCATGCTTCTCGAATTACAACATAATGGGAAGTCGTAATCAAAGTCGAATTGCTTGAAAAACTTGTCGAATAAATGTTGGTTTTGAAAATTGCTTGTTATTCTTTTGAATATAAGTCCTGCCAAGTATACTATTTTGTTATAAATCGCTTTGCTTGATTTTGATAGCGTACCGTGCAATTGCATGATTATGTCTTGATTTTCTTGATTTTAGGCAATACAAGTGGAATATTGAATAAAATCACTTCCGCACTCTACATACTCTGATGACAAGGATAAACTGGTTATATCTCCATATTGGGTTAGTTTGTTCATTTATATATCCAGTTTTTGAGTTATTATTTCTTATTGTATATGCTAGTGTGATAGATCCTATTGGGCCACTCAGGGACAAGCACTTCAATCCCTTTATCATTGTCTAGGTAGTGAGATTGGGATTAGGGTAAGAACGGTTCCATGACAGTTGGTATCAGAGCTTACACAATCCCATATACCTTAAGTAAATAATTTCTCAAGTCTCTTACAACGAAGAAACCCTAAAGTCCATAATGGTGAAAATTAAGGTGTCTAGGCTCGGGGTCCGAGCATAATTTCTCCTATCTGTCTTCACAGTGGCTGAGATCCCCCGCTCTACCTGGCGTCAATTGATCCAGAACTGGACCTAAAGGTTCTCTTATGAAATCCTAGAGTCTTCTAGAATCTCATCTCTTCTTTAAGGACTATCCTAAGCCACCCATGTACATGAAGATTAGGTAGTCTTCTCATCCCATCATGTGGTCCTTCTCATTATATTTTGCCATGTGATGTCTCGATTATGGGTAGCTTATGCATGGGAAAAATGAATATCACTAAATTTTGAAAGTGGATACCATGATCTGACCTTAATTTGAAAACTTGATTTTTATCAATGAATCTTGAAATCAAATACTCTTGTATGATCCCTAATATCATGCAAACTCGATTTAATCAAGTTTGACTACCTATTTGATATGTTTTAGGTAAATATTGATAATTTTGATTTGGTGAAATAAGAAGGACTTATATCGTATACCTCATTGTTGATGAGGTCTCTATTTGATTAATGTCCATGTTTACCCATTATTGATTAAACCTCAAATATAGTTAAGCAAACTCATATCCTATTTTATACATATCTTGACCATGCTACCAAGTGACTAAGCCTAAGACTCATCATGATGTAAGACCTATGATGCAAAAAGCAATTTTCCTATTGACCATTGATGCCTTTTGCAATCTCAATTTTGATATGATGATGATGGGCCTAGATTTTGCACTATTATGATCTTGAATGCCAAATTCAAATCCTCAATTTCCAAATTATATCACTACCTTCATCATGAAAGGAAAGGAATGCAAATATTAACTTGACTTTGTAAAATCTTGACATTATTGCCCTATTATGATCTTGAATTTTGATCTTATGACCTTGACACGTATGATTTGATCATTGATATTGTCCCTATTTGAATAAGATCAATGGATAATGATTAATGTAAATAATGTGTAAGATTAGGGTGGTAGTTGACTCATGACTCCCCTAACCTAAGCCACACCCCTATTATGACTACCTCTAAATTTTCATCTTGTTGATTATTTAGAGTTTGGAAAGCTATTCCCTTCCTCCCTATTTGGACTGGTTGACCTAAGTGTAATAGGTTAAACCCATGGTTGATACTCTATATAGAATATTGATTTGATAATTATCTTGATATATGACAATATTGACTATAGCTTATGGTTGACATCCTAGATAGACCTAGGTGTAGATCATTCATCAACCTTGGATGCAATGATAATGAAATTGTGATATGTTGCTCGAATATTGCTTGAATATTGTTTCTCAAAATTTAATATGGATGAGTGAGCTTCCCCAAGGTCTAAATAGGAATCTAAACCATACCTTCAAAATTTTGGACCTATGACTTTTGGTGTCAAAAATCTCGACACTTGATATTGATTAATACAATTGTGACTCATGACTATCAATCACAACAAAAATCCTATGTTCACATTATTTGGGTCTACAAATCACCATGAATATATGACTTATGACTTCAAAATCCCAAATCTTGAAATTTTGAAATAATGACTATATTGAATCTCTCGATTTATGACTAAGTGTTTAGCTCTCATTAGGACTAGGGTGGGACCTTACCATTGATTTTGAGCTCAAAATGATGATATTGAAAGTATGATGTCGTCTTAAAATGTTGAAATGTGAAATCTCAAATCATGGACGTACAACCCCACCTAGACCAATGGAGAAGCTAGGACCTTGAGATATTGGGATTGAGAGTCACCTTGTATACTTGATTCAAGTACTCTATTTGTTTGACCTAAAATATTATATGTCCAAACTTGTGAACAATAGGATGCTTTCCATATTTGTGACTCATATAATGACTTTGGACAATATATTGATACCAAGTGGGTTATGATATGGAACATGGAATCCCAATTATGATGATTGTACTACTTGAACTTTGAGGAGATGATTTTGATTATTTAAGTTGAGGATACTCCCATATTTGAGGATATGAACTGGTTTTTGAATAGTCCCAATTTTGAGGTTGTTTTGAATTTTGGGGACAAAATTCCTTTTTAAGGAGGGAAGGATGTGACAAAGTGGAATTTTACATAAGTATGATGAAATTACTATTTTACCCTCATTATACTCAATCATTTTTCTTGGCTTCATAATCAATGTTGAGACTCAAATACAAAATATGGTGATCAATGTGAATTTTATACACAATATAACACCTTAAATTTGATTAATTGATCACCTTGTATAAAGAAGAAACTTGATCCATCAAAATTCATATTTTTGTTCTCAAACTTTTTCTAAAGGTTCTCCACATTATTTTGAAGTTACAATCCAAAAATCATCTCATTTGAACATTCCTACAATTTTCTACAAATTTTGGAAGTTATATGCTCAAAATCCCTTTTTATTCCCTTTATTTGCTCTTTTTTGTACTTATCCAAGTCAGTGATCTGTGGCAAGGGATTGGGGGTGTGTCTCGGCCCTTGGATCTCCTTCCCATGGATCAAGGTCGAATCCAGCGGCCATTTGATCATCTTCTACCTCCGCAATTAGTGGTAAGGAGTAAATGAGGGCCCGATAGTGAGATCCCCCGCTCACGACTACAATTCAAATTTCTAACCGAGCCATTTACTCCCCTCATGATTTTGTGCTCGACGAGCCTTGGTTTGACCCCTTTAATTCTTTGATTTCCATCAAAATATTGCCCCTCACCTTTCCTTCTCACTCCGGCGACCTTGGTTTGCAACCTAAGGCTGTCTTGGTACAAACCCTAGCCCAACACTATAAAAGCACCCCCCGAGGTCTGCAATAGCCACATATTTCTCTCAGACTCGCCAATGCTCCCTCTCTTGGCCTCGAGTGCCTATATTTCCTCCCCGACCTTCCTTCTATTGTGAGGCATCGCCACAAAGCCCAGGTTGGGTGTTTCCTCCTCGTAGTGTCGGGCCATCACCTAAGGCACTCTTCCAGTTCGCGAGACCGAGGCAAGACCAGCCGACCTACTCGCCACCTTCCCTTCCTTCATCTGCTCCCAAAGCCTCCCCATGTCAGTGATCTCCTCCACCTGCCTTTGTGGCTCACGCGAGGCTTGAACGAGGGAGGAGATGTCCCCAAACGGTTCGGTTCAAGAGGGAACACACGGCCCAGTTGAACCAATGAATTGTTGATGAACCACTTAATTAAGGTTTTAAATCGACGAAGCCAAATCCTGAACCAAACATTTGATCATGTGAGCTGCCTAGATCACGTGGATCAATCTAGGCCATTCCTTGCACATCTGACGGCCCTTGTTTTTCCATATTAAGGTACTTTTGCTCATCTCTATTCAGAAAATCAGTAAAATGGTCAAATCTTGTTTAAATTGTAGAAAATGCATTTGAACTCCAAAAATGATGAACAAATAGTCAATCTTGATCAGAAAAATCTAGTGAACATTTTAAAAATACTTTTGAAGTGTAATTCTTGATATTTATCACTTATATTCCTAGATATTGTTCCTTTGTTTATTTAATTTGTCTAATGATTCAACAATGATGATTAATCCTTGAGAAACCCTAATTCTGACTATAATGGTCATGTTGAAACCAAACTTGACAAAAAATGAGTTTAGATCTGATCTTGTAACTTATCTCTCCTAAAATGTGAATCATGCACATTTAACTAAGGGTTAACCTTTATATTGTGATGATGGATCTAAATCTTGTAAAAACCTTGATCATGTGTATGACTCTACTTTAATCAAATTGATCTTGAATCTCAATTATGTTAAGTATCATGATGATGATTTAGGAATGTGATGATGACTTGAATATTGATCGTTAGGGTTTACACATATGATCCTAGAAAACCTAAGTAGGTCATCCACACTTGAAATATTCTTGACACTTGAATAATGCAAGACATATTGAAATATTATGGATCATAAGTGGAGCACCTAACCTTAAGGTTGACCTAGGAAAATGCAACCCTAATCTCAAATATTGAAACATGATCTCCAAATATCATGATCCTGACCCTTGATCCAAACATTGTTGATTTAGGATCGACTCGAAGGGTCTACCTATTACTAGTTGATCTATACTCGAAATCCTTAGTGAAAGGTACGCTATTATATAACTCCTCCTTGATTGTATTGAAGATACTTTTATGTATCTCTTGACTGTATACTTGGCTACTTACTTGGATGAGCTACTGTTCCCTATGATTAGTATTCCATTTTTCTATACTATATTTTGAAAAACATGAAAATATAAATTGCATGCCCATTATGACTGCCCATATATTGATAATGATGATGATGTTGATAATGTTGATAATTTTGATATTGGGTGCAAGCAACCCCCCTCATTGAGAGGTGGGACTTGTACATTGGCTCCCTATGTTCCTATGGTGAGAAGGAGCCTAGTGACCTTCCCCATTGCGTTGGGGTAATAGAGTCACACAAAATATATAAGCATGCTTCTCAAATTAAATCATAATGGGAACTTGTAATAAAAGTCAAATTTCTTGAAAAACTTGTCGAATAAATGTAGGTTTTGAAAATTTCTTGTTATTATTTTGAATATAAGTCCTGCCAAGTATACTATTTTGTTATAAATCGCTTTGCTTGATTTTGATAGTGTACCGTGCAATTGCATGATTGTGTCTTAATTTTCTTGATTTTAGGCAATACAAGTGGAATACAAAATAAAATCGCTTCCGTACTCTACATACTCTGATGACAAGGATAAATTGGTTAAATCTCCATATTGGGTTAGTTGGTTCATTTATATATATAGTTTTTGAGTTATTATTTCTTATTGTATATGCTAGTGTGATAGATCCTATTGGGCCACTCAGGGATGGGTGTTTCAATCCCTTTATCACTGTCTAAGCAGTGAGATTGGGATTGGGGTAAGAATGGTTCTGTGATAGTTGGTATTAGAGCTTACACACTCCCATATACCTTAAGTAAAAAATTTCTCAAGTCTCTTACACCCAAGAAACCCTAAAGTCCATAATAGTGAAAATTGAGGTGTCTAGGCTCAGGGTCCTGGCATAATTTCTCATATCCATCTTCACAGTGGCTGAGATCCCCTGCTCTACCTGGCCTCTATTGATCCAGAACTAGAACTAAAGGTTCTCTTGTGAAATCCTAGAGAGTTTTCGAGCATCTCATCTCTTCTTTAAGTACTATCCTAAGCCACCCATGTAGATGAAGATTAGGTAGTCTTGTCATCCCATCATGTGGCCCTTCTCATTACATTTTGCCATGTGATGTATCGATTGTGGGTAGCTTATGCATGGGAAAAATGAATATCACTAAATTTTAAAAGTGTATACCATGATCAGACCTTAATTTGAAAACTTAATTTTGATCAATGAATCTTGAAATCAAATACTCTTGTATGACCCCTAATATCATGCAAACTCGATTTAATCAAGTTTGACTACCTATTTGCTATGTTTGAGGTAAATATTGATAATTTTGATTTGGTGAAATAAGGACTTATACCTTATACCTCATTATTGACGAGGTCTCCATTTGATTAATGTCCATGTTGCCCCATTATTGATTAAACCTCAAATATAGTTAAGCAAACTCGTATCCTATTTTATACATATCTTGACCATGCTACCAAGTGACTAAGCCTAAGACTCATCATGATGTAAGATATATGATACAAAAAGCAGTTTTCCTATTGACCATTGATGCCTTTTACAATCTCAATTTTGATATGATGATGATGGGCCTAGATTTTGCACTATTATTCTCTTGAATGCCGAATTTAAATCCTCAATTTCCAAATTATATCACTACCTTCATCATGAAAGGAAAGGAATGCAAATATTAACTTGACTTTGTAAAATCTTGACATTATTGCCCTATTATGATCTTGAATTTTGATCATATGACCTTGACACATACGATTTGATCATTGATATTGTCCCTATTTGAATAATATCAATGGATAATGACTAATGTTAATAATGTGCTAGATTAGGGTGGTAGTTGACTCATGTCTCCCCTAACCTAAGCCACACCCCTATTATGACTACATCTAAATTTTCATCTTGTTGATTATTTAGAGTTTGGAAAGGTATTCCCTTCCACTCTATTTGTACTGGTTGACCTAAGTGTAATAGGTTAAACCCATGGTTGATACTTGATCTAGAATATTGATTTGATAATGTTCTTGATATATGACAATATTGACTTTATCTTATGGTTGACTTCCTAGATAGACCTAGGTGTAGATCATTCATCAACCTTGGATACAATAATAATGAAATCGTGATATGTTGCTCGAATATTTCTTGAATATTGTTTCTAAAAATTGAATATGGATGAGTGAGCTTCCCCAAGGTCTAAATAGGAATCTAAACCCTAGCTTCAAAATTTTGGACCTATGACTTTTGGTGTCAAAAATCTCAACCCTTGATATTAATTAATACAATTGTGACTCATGATTATCAATCACAACAAAAATCCTATGTTCATATTATTTGGGTCTACAGATCACCATGAATATATGACTTATGACTTCAAAATCCCAAATCCTGAAATTTTGAAATAATGACTATATTGAATCTCTCAATTTATGACTTTGGGTTTAGCACTCATTAGGACTAGGGTGGGACCTTCCCATTGATTTTGAGCTCAAAACGATGATATTTAAAGTATGATGTTGTCTTGAAATGTTTAAATGTAAAATCTCAAATCATGGACGTATAACCCCACCTAGGACAATGGAGAAGCTAGGACCCTAAGATATTGGGATTGAGAGTCACCTTGTATACTTGATTCAAGTACTCTATTTGTTTGACCTAAAATATTATATGTACACACTTGTGAACAATAGGATGCTTTCCATATTTGTGACTCATATAATGACTTTGGACAATATATTGATACCAAGTGGGTTATGATATGGAACATGGAATCCCAATTATGATGATAGTACTACTTGAACTTTGAGGATATGATTTGATGATTTAAGTTGAGGATACTCTCGTATTTGAGGATATGATCTAGTTTTTGAATACTCCCAATTTTGAGGTTGTTTTGAATTTTGGGGACAAAATTCCTTTTTAAGGAGGGAAGGATGTGACAACATGGAATTTTACTTCTTCTATTTCTGCATTAGATGCAACAATATACTCAGGCACTGTTGTAGAATCATTCACCATCTCCTTATTGGAACTTTTCTAGCTAACAACTCCACCATTTAGGCAAAACACAAATCCAACCCTTTTGTAACTAACTCTTCCTCACCTTGGAAAATTAGGAATTGATCTATAGTTATTATCAAGTACTTAAGGATATTCTTCATAGCTATCCAATGACCATAACATGGATCCGACTGGTTACTACTCATCATACTCAAAGAATATGAAACATGGGGCGTGTAAATTTCATACACGATAGATCCAATTGAAGAGGCATATGGAACCTTACTAATGTGTTTCCACTCCTTCAAATATCTACGACATTGGTATTTAGAGAGACTTATTCCATAAAATATTGGTAAGTTTTTCTCTTAAAATGCTGCATGCTGAACCTCTATAGCACTTTTTCAATGTATGTACTTTGACTTAGAGAAACAAGCCTCCTAGATTTATCTTTATAGATCTAGATTCCAAGTATATAGAATGCTTCTCCTAATTCCTTCATAGATATGGTATTGCCCAACCATGTTTTAACCAGTTATAGAGTAGGGATGTTATTTCCCATCAAAAGTTTGTCATCTACAAACAATATGAGAAATAAAATTATGCTCCTGATAAACTTCTTGTAAACACAAGGTTCATCTTTATTTTAAATAAAGTCAAACTATTTGATAGTTTCATCAAAAAAAATTCCAACTTCTAGATGCGTGCTTGAATCAATAGATTGATCTTTATAGATTACAAACTTTATTGTCTTCATTTGGAGCGATAAAACCCTCAGGTTCTGTGATATACACATTCTCAAAAAGTTCCTTAAGGAATGCAATTTAATGTCCATTTTCCAAATCTCATAGTCATGATAAGATGCAATAGAAAGCATTACCCTGATGGATTTAACCATGGCAAGTGGTGAAAAGTTTCATCATAGTCAACATCTTGAACTTGTCTAAAACCTTTTGCAACCAATCTACCTTTGTAGGTATGTGCATCACCATCCATGTCAGTGTTCTTCTTGAAGACCCATTTGGACCCTATGGGTTTTACCCCTTCAGGTAAATCCACTAAGATCCATATCTTGTTGGTATACATGGGGTCCATCTCATATCTCATGGCCTCAAGCCACTTACTAGATTTTGTTCCCTCAATAGCTTCATTTTTTGTTATTAGCTCATCATCTACGACCATCAAATTGTCTTTTTGAGTCACAAGAAATCCATATCTCTCTGGATCAAGATGTTCCCTACTGGTTCTTCAAGGTTGTTGTGTTGCGATAGGGACTTGAGGTTCCACAATAGTTTGTGGTTCCTCTGGTTCCTTTTCAACTTCCATAGGTTCAATGTATTCTTTTTGGTCTATAAATTCTTCAAGTTTTATTTTCCTCCCACTGGTTCTTGTGGAAATAAATTCCTTTCTGAAGAATAAAACATCTATAGCAATAAACACTTTGTTGTCATATAGAATATAGAAGTAGTAACCATAGTTTCCTCAGGGTACCCAATAGAAATACATTTAACTGATTTGGGTCCAAGATTTTTGTAGAACTATTTCTTGACATAAGCTTCACATCCCCAAACTTTCATGAAAGACATATTGGGACATTTCCCATTCCATATCTCATATGGTGTCTTTTCAATAGATTGGGAAGGTACTCAGTTAAGTGTAAACATGGCGGTTTTTAGTGCATGTCCTAATTCTTGGAAAACCCTTTGATTTTTTGAACTAACCAAACATCATACCTTGTCCAACAAGGTGTGATTCCTACTTTTTGATACACCATTATGGTGAGTCCATTATGATACAATACCACAATCCCTCAAAAGGATTGTAGACTCTCCACTCAAGTATTCACCACCTCGATCTAAATGAAGTGCTTTGATTCTTATGCCCAATTAATTATGTACTTAATTTATGAATTCCTTGATCTTTCCAAAGGATTTTGATTTGTGTTTAATTAGATTCACATAGACAAACCTACTGAAGTCATCAATAAAAGTAATGCAGTACTGGTATCTACCTCTACAACTTGTGTTAAAAAGGCCCACATACATCAATATGCATGAGTCCTAATTAGTCACTCACTCTCTCACTATATCCAGCAAAAGGTGTTTTTGTCATCTTTCCCAATACATAAGACTCACATGTCTCTATTGATTCATAATCAAAAGAGTCTAGATAATCATCTTTATGGAACCTAGATATATGCTTCTCATTTATGTGCCCTTAACGATAGTGCCAAACATATGTTTTGTTTGAGTCATTTAGTTTTAACTTCTTAGTATTTATGTTATATACTTTATCTCAAAATCTAATAAATAAAGACCATAAGACATATGGAAACTACCATAAAAGATCTCATTTTAGAAATGGAAATATGGCCATTCTTTATTAGAAACTCAAAACCATTCTTGTCAAACAAGATAAAGAAATAATGTTTCTGTTTATGGCAGGATATTAATAGCAGTTATGTAACTCTATTACAAACCCACGAGGAAGAGATAAACAGTAGGTGCCTATAGTAGTTGCATCAACTCTTGCTCCATTTGCAATGCATAGTTCCACGTCCCCTTTCTTCAAGGGTCTATTTCTTTTCAGATCGTGCATATTTGAACATTATGTGAGATTCACATCCAATATCTAATATTCATGATGAAGAAGTAGATGATTTTATTTTAACAATATATGTACCCGAAGTCAAGATCTTTATCCCATGTCTCTTGTTCTTTAGTTCCTCAAGGTAGAGATGGAAATTTCTTTTCTAATGTCCAACTTGGTGACAATTACCTCCCTTACTCACTCCTCCTTTTGATTTAAGTGTGCAAGACCTTGGGTTAGCTTTAGAACTTTTCTTATCTTTGCCCTTGCCCTCAAAATTTCTTTTTTCCTTTGCAACCATCAACACATATTTGAGCTTTCTTTCATGTGCCTCTCAGTAGTTCTCAACATTCCAAGTAGCTCTTTTAATGGCTTATCTAAATTATTCATGTTATAGTTCATGACACATTGCTATTTGAATTCGGAAATCATTGCAACATTACATCTGTGGCCAACTCTTGACCTAAAGGAAACCCTAGTATTGCTAGGTTGTCCACATACCCAATTAACTAGAGTACAAGGGGTCCAACTTGTCACCTAATGGCATTTTTCACTTAAATATGCCCTGATACATCATAGATTTCCTACCTTGCTCATTCTTGATACATGTTCGTAAGATGTTTTATCATCTCAGCAACACCCATGTTATCATTCTACTTCTAAATTTCATAATTCATGGAGCAAAGCATCATGCATTTGATGTTCATAGTTCATCAGAATGCTTCTTATGATCCTTCCTTTCCTCTCTAGGCACATTTGGAGTCAATTCATTAGGTACGGGTGTGTCTAGGACATGAGCTTACACTCATGTGTGAGAACAATTCTCAGCATCCTAAAATAGTCATTGACGTTATTTGTATTAAAAGTTTCTTTGTCAAGGACATATCACAGTGAAAACGAACTGTGTTTTGTGTTTTCCATCAATCTACAATGGAAGACATTTTTTCATGAGTCAACAAAATTGATTTTAAAATTTTGATTTGATGAAACTAATTTGGACCTTAATTAATGCTCCCAAAATTTTATTCAAATTAACAACCCTTACCATTAATTTAGAAGACTGCAATGATCACTCTTCTTAGTCAGCCAAGATCCAAAATACATTAAGTTATTACTCAACCAACATCTATGTCCATAAATTAATTATTTTGGTAGGTAACAATTACCAATTGCATCATATCCAATTATTGGATAGATGGTTGTGCAACTCCTTGTCAATAGGTTAGCATATGAATTATATGCCATATTTATGCCTCTAGATGATTAATATGATTAAGATTACCTAGTCAAGTCCATTCCAAGGCTGATCCAATAAGATATGCACCCTACTTGGCATACCCACATACTTATTATCACACTTCCCCTAGGTTGATGGTGCACCATGCTTGGCGTGCCCACACTTAATCAAACAAGGTTTCCATGTGTATTGCACTTGGAAGAAATCTTAAATATTGATATTATATCGAGGGATACGTATATACACATATGTATGTATCCGATCACCATTACATATATATTATTATGCATATCATATACTATAACAATCACTACATGTAATAAAACAAAATATGGCAACAAGTAAAACAACTGAACCAACAAGTGTTGTAGAAAAATCAACCAAGATATTCACATCCAATGTAACCATTATTCTACTTTTTAGGGTTTTTTGGTCACCCATTCAAGCAAGTTGATCAGCCAATCAAAATTCCCAGATCTACCACTTTAAGGTTTTTTGATGCCCTAAAAAGCAAGTTGATCAATCAATTTGATTTCCCCAATCATTGGGACAAATTTTTATCATGGGTCCCAATCGCTCGATCAGACAAGTTGATCAGCCAATTATAAGTCCCTAACAAAGCAAATCTTGAGCAATTATTATTCGTCGCCTTGTCTCACTCACTAATTGTCCAAGCATATGCCTCTTCGATGTGGGCATCTTTTCTTCTCCTCCTTTCCAGCATGGGTCCACTGGTGGTGATTCACATCATTGCATAATTGATATTATTACATGGAGAATAATAGACAAAGGCATGCATGCAAGCCATACACATGTTACATGACATTTGATCAAAACAAAAATCATGGTATTACATATTTCAAATCCCACCACAAGAAACCTAGTTTCCATATCCAAACATCCACAAAACAAAATAATTTTCAAGGCATTTCATGGTTTTTTTGATGGAGTTTTTCACAATATTTGTCCAACAATTTGATGCCGTTCAAAACCCAAACTGGGGTAGAAAGCATACGGTTTCAGCTCTGATACCATTGTAAGATTTTTGGGTAGGAAGTCACAATAGAATATTAATTTTTCCTCTGAAATTATGTGCCAGCAGATCCATCATAGCTATAAAACTTTAGTATATACAAGAACAAAAGAGGTATATAGGTTATACCTTTGCACATTCTTATTGTCCAACAACAATATGTGTCTTATGTCATTTAAGATCTTGATCTACTAGATTAAAATCTGAGTTGGCAACTGAGAGATCCAGATGGAGGAGAAAAGATATGGATTGTCCTTTAGATAGATACCTTTTTCCATCTTGTAATAGATGTTTTTCAAGCCTCTGCACATCGTTCCTTGGCCTCTACTTCGTCCATGTGGATGAGGGAGGATGTGGTGCACCAACTTGGTCACCTAGTAAAAGAGGAATGGAAGTTGTGAATGTGCTAGTCATCCCAAAACTTCCTTTCTTCTCCTATCTTGGGTGGTAGCCTTAATATTTGTCTTTATCTTAGTGTAAGAGAGGACTGAAAACTTATCTCACAACTTTTGTCTCAAAGATGTATCTTAGCCTTTGGGACGTACCTCCTTTTTATAGGAGAGTAATGTGCTTGAAATGACCTAATTGTATTCCCTTTCCTGTTTACAATCCCAAAAACAATATATTGTTGAATACTCGAACATGATTTGTGATCACCCAATGACATCTTGTGATCACATCCCATGATAGTTAGATCACATAAGTTGATTGACCAATCATCAGAGTCTAGATCTAGATCTAAATTGTTTACCGATTTTAGAATTTCCATGTAACATTGTGATTTCCTGATTGAGTGGCATAATCGATTGATCACATTCTCTAGTGGAAATCTAAATTGATCAATTGACAAGAAATTGATCTACTAACCCTATAAATATGATGAACTAATCAGACATTCTTCTCACTCAATCACAAGGTAAATTGTCATATTTGTTCATAATAGTCATAATCATATGTTTGATTGATAACTTCAATTTCCTTATGGATCCTTATGGGTGTGACCTGATAGGTTCCTAATTACATTGGTAGTGAAGTTCAAAACCACAAAAGCAAATAGTGTTGTCTAGACACACATCATTTCTAATTAAATAATGGGAATGAGCTAGAAACAACTACAACCTATAAAGTGATCAGTGTTTCCATGACCATATAATCCTATTGTCACATATGTCTAGATTGAAACTGAGGCATGGAATGTCTTTCTCTTAACTCTGATCTATATTCCTTGAACTAGAGTAGACTATTTGAGATATTGTAAGATGAATTTCATATATTGACTCACATGAGCATGGCCATGCATTTCATAGTCTCGCTTATCAAGTGTCCAAAATATCACTCCTGATGAAGAGATAAATCCCATCAACATCAGTCCCACTCATCCCCAAGTGTCATAGTGCCTCATATTTCAGAGCATGTTGGGCTAGGGATCATATCACATAGAACGACTTCTGATTATCATAGTGACTTAAGGTCTAAGGATCATAGTCACCACAGACACATTAAGATATGACTCTGATATGTCAAGACATGACATCCACGTGTTAATATCAAGGTGGATCTGTTAAGTACAACTTCTTATCTAACAAGTACACATTCATCTGGGTTGATATCCAATATTGTGACTACAGATGCATACTCATCACTCACCATACATGCTAGTATTGTGTATTATTGTTGTTCTTTGGTATCCACAATAATAACAGACTAGAACCATAACTAGAATGAGTACTTTTATTGTACATATAATGTCATGTTTAGGTCCTCAACCAAACCATATGTCATCGAGTCATATCATTCTTATGACATTATTAGGTTTATTTATTATCTCAGTATTTAAACAAACATAATAATTGGAGTTTCCTTTTATTAATAATCAAATCAAATACAAATTATCCCTATTACAATCATCACATGTTGGCTCTCAGGTCATACAACCGACATGTCTATCATTGTAGATTTATTGGGAAAAAATTCTCTCATGGATCCTTCAATCACATATAAGCATACCTTTAATGGCTATCCTAGAAGGACTTATACTGACTAAATGATTGTAGATCTATTTTATAAGTTTGTTAAAGGCATATTGAAATTGATCACACCAGTTATTATTATTCATTCATAGTACTTTGAAGGTTGACACATATGGTTCCTCTTCATAGTAAAATGGATAAAGTATGGAATCCTTTTACTAGGGAGGGGGTAGGTAGATGAAATCTCAAGATTTCTCAGATCAACTTTGATGCCTCATGAATAATTATGTAGCACAAAAAGTTTCATGAGGTTACACACATAAAAATACTTTTTTTTATTGATTGGAAGATGGGAAATGTGTATCCTTTAAATATGTTTTCCAAATAGGCCATATGATCCTCAACATACTTTTATTTGGTGATAATGTCATTAGAATATGCTTTGATGTCTTTTTGCATGAAGTTGTGAAATAGATCCCCAATTGCACATTGGTATGTAGCACATGATCTCTTTAATTTGAACATAATAACCCCATAAAACTCCCATTTCATGGTGAATGTGGTCATTTCTATATCTGACGGTGTTATCTTAATTTGGTTTGTATTTAAAAAATATTCATGAAGATGAGTAGATTGTGTCCTATTATATTTATCTACTAACAGGTCAATGTGAAGTAGTGGGAAATCATCCTTTTGGATGGATTTCTTGGGTTCTATCAGAGAACTATTTTGTTATCCAAATTCCAACTCCAAATGATAAGAAAGTCAATGGTGATAGGATCCAGGCGTTCTGACCCTAGCATGGTATTATCTAAGTGTGAATGTGGAAGTGTAAAATCTTAAAAATACATGAATAAGTAATAGAATAAAATCACCAATATAATCTCAACATTCAACAATTACATTAAGCATCATTTTTGTAAGATTCCAATTATAATTTCAGAGTATGTCATACAAGTGTGATAATGTACACTATTTAGGTTCTTATAACAAGGAAACCTAAACACAACTCACCAATCCATCAACTCCCTAGCCATATCTAAACCTAAAACATGTGTGAAACAAGTGGGTCAACACACAATGTGTTGAGTACAGGGTACAAATATATACATATATACATATACATACATAATATATATAAGCTTTACATTATTTGAAAAGATTTTGGAATTAAACAAATGACAATAAATGAGTTAAGCACTTAACAAAATGATAGCACATGTTTTAATTCATTTTAATCCAATTATACCAAAAATATCATATATCATAATGTCTTTGACCAACTTCCCATTGGAAGGGTTCGTGGGGGTGCTCAAGATTAGCTAACCATTTTTATCGACATGGCACATCCTATCTTGACATCTCAAGTAGGGTTCCTGTCCTTGTGTCCTTACCTTGAGAATACAAGAAAATTGTAACATCCCAAGATTTGAGGTCTCAAATAAAATGATCTTAAAAGGAATGATTGAACTACCCATATCACCATGGTGCACCTCCTTTTCTGGGAGCCCATCACTGAAGAACTCTATGGTTAAGTATGCTCAATCTAGAATAGTACTAGGATGGTTGACCAGTTGGGAAATTTATCCTGGCTTGCACGTGAATGAGGAAAAAGTGCACAGTTAAGGCTAGTGGTGGTATGTGGGGCCATTCATTATTCCTAAACCTCGACCAGAGCCTTAAGTAGAAAGCATAGGTGCTATGAATGGTATCAGATCCATAACCACTATAGTAGGTGGGGCCCACATGGGCATGTGGCATGCCAATATTGAGTCGTGCAGTCCAGGCATGTTGGAAAGGGTTGTCCATGAAGATGTAGCCACCTTGCACTAGTATTTCAAAATCGGGAGTTGGGTGTCCATGGGCCATTACGGGTCTTCACTGAAATGGATAAATATTACAAGGCCATATAGTTGAGCCTTGACAAGGATGTAAAGAGTCTAAGTGAGGGAGATTGTAATGTACCAAGATTTGGGCCTCGTATAAATGATCTTAAAAGGAATGATTGGACTACCCAAATCACCAAGATGCATCTCCTTTTCAGGGAGCCCATCACTAAAGAACTTTGTGGTTAAACATGCTCAGCCTAGAATAGTACTAGGATAGGTGACCAATTGGGAAGTTGACCCTAACTTGTGAATGAGTGAGGACAAAGTGTGTAGTTAAGGCCAATGGTTATCTTTACGGACAATAGTCATTACTAAAACTATACTAGATCCTTGAGTAGTGGGATCAAGTGTTACAAATGGTATTAGAGCCATTTGTAACACCTGAGCCTGCTGCCCAAGGATTTAGTAGAGTTATAGGAATGACATCTGGCCCCACAGACCACCACTAGCTTTAACTATGTGCTTTGTCTTCACTCACACACATGCTGGGATAAACTTCCCAATTGGCCACCCATCCCAATACTACTCTGGGTTGAGCATGATTAACCACATTATTCTTTAGTGATGGGCTCCCCTAAAAAGGATGTACACCTTGGTGATATGAGTAGTCCAATCATTCCTTTTAAGATCATTTCATTTCTTGCCTCAAATCCTAGGGTGTTGCAAAGATGCAAAAGGTTTGTATAGTAAAGTTCTATATCATGTTTGCAAGTTATAAAATCAACTAGACAAAGCATCAAGTACAATACTACATGGCAATGTTTGAGAAAGTAAACAAGCATACATACATATCAAGTTTTCAAGCAAGAAAGCCAAAGTCATATAATTATTGAAGGCTATACCTGATTTAGAGTATCATGATCTACCTTATTCTTGAACATCTGACCATAAATCACTATTGGTTAGGTACAAGATTACATGTATGCATCAGATTGTCGTCATTATCCCTAACTTGTTACATTTTTAGAGTTTTGGCCATATTAGGCTTAAAGTTTGTTATTACATTTTTAACACTCTTTTAATGATTATATGTCATCATGTAGGTGTTGTTCATGTCATTTTGATGTTACTTTAATTTAATATGAATACTTCATCTTTAAGTCTCTTACTTGCAAATTAGGATCCAAAGACTCATAATATAGAAACAAGGTCAAGGATGATCAAGACATGACAAGCAAGCATTAAAGATGGTTTATATGTTGGGAAATATGGGTGACAGATAAGGCAAGAGGAACAAAATTTTAATGCTCGATTCCCTAACCAGTGAGATCGCATTGAAAACAATGTATCTAGGAAGGAAGATAACAAGAGTTATACCTGGTCCTAGAGACAACTCTTATTATAGAATACTTATTCTTCAAGCAGCACTCGAGAAGTCTTCAGTAACGACCTCCTGGTGCAACACCATGGGCGATGGTTGACGATGTCTTCTTAGCGGGTGGCAATGGACTCCTCGCCTCTTTAGTAGTCCACACGAACCACAAGGGACTCCATGTTGTGCTACCACAACCAACACGAAGGATATGTCCCTTCAAATATCAGCCTTATAGAGTTGATTCACTCTCTCACATTTTATCTGTCCCTTATTGTCCCTCACTTTCATGGGTAGGACTTGCTCAAACTCTCTTGGTTACCAACCCAAAGAGGACAATAACTTGTCAAAGAGATTGGTGTGTCTCTGGAAGCCTAGACTTTCTCCCTTTAAATAGGATGGCCAGGATCAGAGTTTCTAATTCATATTGGAGTCAAAGAGATGAAATTTCATGAATTTTCTGGAAGCTACAAATGGTAAACTAGTCAATTCACTATTGAACTGGCTGGTTTACAAGTTAACCCTTTGGTTCAACTCTTGAATCAGTTGGTTCAACTTTGAACTAGTCAATTCACTATCTTTCCTATTTTTAATCACATTGGTGTTCAATATTCAATTAATGCAAAACATGACGTCAACATCAATCCTTGATCCAATCGAATTGATCATTGAATCAGGTGGTTCAACACTTGAGCCAATCATTTCATACCTTGAGCCAATCGATTCACTTAGTGAACCAATTGGTTCATGTCATGGTTTAGGTATTGTTCAACCAATGTAGTTTCCAATTGACCTGACACTTGAATCGATCAGTTCAACACTTGAACCAATTAGTTCATAGTCCAGTCAGTCAATTTTCAACCATTGTTGTTTAAATTGAATACCTAAACACTTTGGTAATCAATTTAAATATCATTCATGAATAAACTCATATTCTAAGTGTATCTTATGTGTGTGACCCTATAGGTCCCAATTTACATTGGCAGTGAATGTCCATAACCAACTTATGCCATCACAAACAATGAGAGGCATCTAGAAACACATCATTACTACCCAAGTAATTTAGAAAGTTGGAGAACAAATTCAACCTACAATATGTATTTAGTGTTATTGTGATCCTATAATTCCTTTGTCTTTGATATCTAGATTGAACTCTAGTCATGGCATCATCATCCTCTTCAACATTCAATCCATGTTCCTTGAACTAGAGCTGATTGTATGTTATGCATGTGACCTCACATATCACATATTGGGTCACATGAGTGTGGCCATACATTTCTCAGTCTCACTTATCAAGTGGCGTGGATATCAAACTCATGTAGGAGGGATAAATCCCATCTACATCACTCACACTCAATCCCCATCTGTCACAATGCACCTGAGCATCACCTTTGTGGAAACCCTTATTCGAGGTCACATTGGATGATGTCAAAATACATTGAACAATATGTGATAAGTGTAATGACTTCAAGTCTAAGAATCACAATCACCATTACCACGATGATAGTTGATTCTGACTACCATTCCAAGATATCCATGTATCAGTCTCAAGGTGGGTATGACTGATACACTATTCTCTAACATGTACTTATGTTCTTGACTTGATAACACATATCATGGCTAATGAGACTCTATCATCAGTCAACGCACACTCTATTCTTATGTATTACTATTCTCTATTTTGCTTCCACAGTATTATTTAACTAGGAACATAACAAGAATGTGTGTACTCTTCTTATACATATGATCTCATTGTTCATGTCCTTAACCTGAAGACATATTTCATCAAGTAACATCATTCTTTTGACATCTAGTATATTTGTGTCATCATCTCATGATTGAGACAAACATAATAGATAGAGTTCCCATTATCATTATCAAATCAAGTATATGATGCCCCATAATAATCATGATATGATTGTCTCTGTGGGCATATATACCAATAGACTCCCTCTTACACTTAGAGCCATTAACACATGGATCTTATTCCAAGTGATCTTAACATGTCCATCATTTTTCTACTATGCAAGCACTTTTATAGCGGGTTAGCAACATTCGTTTCCAATCAGTATTTTGCAAGTTTTGCATCTCCTTGTTGTATGACTTCTCGTATGAGATGGAAGTGCCACAGTATGCTAAGATATTGTGACACAGTTCTTGTTTTGAGGTTAAAGACAAATTTAGATTGTGATCATCAATTTTCTTTGTCATTTTGGAAGCTTGCATTGGTGTAACCCTTTACATCCAACTCTTCCTTATTACCATAGCTAAGGAACTAGCCCTTTTAGTGCTTCTAAAGTACTTAAGAATGTTCTTTATGGTAGTCTAGTGACTTTCACTGGGATCTAACATATACCCTATCATCATGTCCAATACATACGAGACAACTGTATGAGTACATAACATTGTATACATGTTAGATCCAATTTCTAATGCATGTGGCATCTTACTCATGTTTTCCCATTCTTTACAAGAATTGAGACACTGGGCTCTTAGGAGAATAATCACATGGAACATGGACATATTTGCTCTCATTGAGTCCTGCATGTTGAACTCCTTCAACATCTTGCCAATGTATGTGCTCTTTCTTAGGTCAAGAAGCTTTCTAGATATATCTCTATAGATCTTCATTCCTATCACATAGGTTGCTTCGCCTAAACCCTTCATAGAGAAGGTACTTTACTTTCCATGCTTTAACATTTGTATTATAAGGATATTATTCCCCATCATTATGTGGAATATAAAATATGCTCTGACTAAATATTTTGTAATCACAAATTTCATCTTCATTCTGACTCAAGTCAAACTCTTTGTCTATCTTGTCAAATCAAAGATTCTAGCTCTGAGCTACCTACTTCAATCCAAAGATTGACCTTTGTAGCTTACAAACTTTATTTGCATTAATGGAGTTATAAAACTTATAGGATGTGTCACGTACACATCCTCTACACAATTCATGTTAAGGAATGTGGTTTTAACATCCATTTTGCAAAATCTCATTATCGTATTATGCTGCATCAAAAAACATGATACTGACAGAATTAACCATGGCCATTGGTGAAAATATTTTGTCATGTTCAACATCTTGAACATATTTGAAATATTTGCAACCAATCTGCTCTTATAGGTTTGTATACTACCATCCATGTTGGTCTTTTCTCAAAGATCCAAATCGTTTGTACACTACCATCCATGTCATTCTTTTCTAAAAGACCCAAATATACCCAATGGGTTTTACCTCTCAATGTGGATCCACCAAGGTCATACCTCATTGGTTTACATGGACTCCATCTTGGATCTCATGGCCTCAAGCCATTTCTCATATTTTGGTCCCTCTATAGTTTCTAGGTAGGTTGTTGTCTCATCATCTATGACCAACTCATTGCCTTCCTGATTTATAAGATATCACAATCTTTCAAACTCAAGGTGTGTTCTACTAGATCTATGAGTTTTTGTGTTACTGATTCAAATATAAAAGTAGTATTTAACAAAATAACATTTATATGATTTTTGGACAAATATTCTCAAGAAACTATTTTCTTACACAAGCTTTTAATCCTAATCATTACAAAAGACATGTCGAGACACTTCCCATGCTATATCTCATATGGTGTCTTTTGAACCATTTTAGACGGTACATTGTTTAAGGTGATTTATTGATAATCACACCATGATTTAACAAGATGTGATTCCTTCTTGTTGATACATCATTATTTAGGTAGAGTTCATTATGATACACTATTACAGTCTCTCGTGAAGGTCCTCAACTCTTGGTTTAAAATATTTCAACATCAATCACATTGTAGTGTCTTAATACTTTTACCAAGTTAGTTACGTACTTCATTCATGATCTCCTTGAACACTTCAAGATATTTATACTTGTATTTTATTAAATACAAACTTCCACATCTATTCATAACATCAGTAAATATAATGAGCTATTGGTAACTACCTTTAGCATTTATTCTAAAAGGTCTATGTACATCGGTATGTACTAGACCTAATAGATTATCGCTCTCCCACTACATCTAGTGAAAGCTGTTTTTGTCATATTTCCCAATAAATAAGACTTGCATGTCTCTATTTGGTTCAATAACTAGAAAAATCTAGACAATCATCATTATTGATTCTAGAAAAACATTTCTCATTTATGTGATCCAGATAACAATGCTATGGGTATTCATTGTTTGAATCATCAAGTCATTCAATATATGTGTTATACATATTTGTCTTTAGAACTATCAAGTATAAACTATCAGACAGGGAACTGTCATAAAAGGTCTTATCTTTTAAAATGAAACATCAATTTATTAATAAAATTCTTGTCCATACAAGATACATGATGGTTTTCATTAATGGTAGGTACATAACTACAATTCTCTAATTATGTTACATGCCCATGAATGACAGATTTCTAGTGTAGTGGCAGAAACCATTGCTCTGTATAGTTCTAGCTTACTTTTTCTTGGGTCTTGAAGTAGAGATCTCTATCTCCTTCTTCTTCCTGAGATCCTCTATATAAAGAGGGTAGTTCCTTTTCCAGTGTCCAGGCTAGTGATAGTGGTGGCACTTTCCTTCCTTAGGCACTCCTCCCTTAGCTTTCAGTGCAAAAGACTTTGGTTTTTGGCTAGTTTAGAACTCTTCTTAGCTTTTACTTTGCCTTTGGACTTACCACTACTAATCATCATCATATATTTGGGTTTTTCCTTCTTCATCTGTGCTTCAATTTTCCTCCACATGCCAAGTATTATGAAAACAGTTTGGCCTAGTTACTCAAGTAGTAATAACTCGATAAACTAGATATATGATTTAGGCAATGATTGCAGAATCATATACATGGCCAACTCTTGGATCAAAGGAAATACTGATCTCTCTAGATGTTCCATATGTCTAATAATATTGAGGACATGGGTCTCTACTGGATCTCCTTCTATCATCTTGCACTCAAAGAGTGCCTTTAAGACATTGTACCTTACTTGATTTGCGTGATTCTAGTTCATGTTCTTAAGATGTGTTACCTTTTCAAGAAACCCCATGCCTTCAAGCTGCTCATGCAACTCATAGTTCATACAAAATAGCATAAGGTGCTTAATGTCTAAGACATCATTGCCATGCTTCCAATAAGCATCCACCTCAACTCTAGGCCAATCAGGAGAAGGTTACTCTAGCACTAGTGTATCCAGAACATAGAGCTTATTCTCATCATTTTGAACCCTTCTCAAAATCTAGAACCAATCATGGAGGTTTGTCCTGTTTAGTTTGTTCTTCTTAAGAACTTATCACAATGATGACATTTTTTCCATTTGTTACTACAAAAGAAATTTGCAACTTTTGTCAAAACATTTTTTATTTAATTTAATTTGATTTGATAAGTTTGACGATATTAATAAGGCTTTTAATTATTATTGCTCCTACTATTGTTTTCAAAATGATAGCCCTCACTACCAATTCGGACAACTGCAGTATTGAACCTTCTAGTGAGCTAAGATCCCAAATAATTAGGTTAATACCCAACTAATGTTGGTGCTCATAACCAATTGTTAATGTAGGCAATTGTTATAACCTATTTTTTGCATATATTTATATAATCGAATTGCAATTGTTTGAATAAATGGGACATATTATAAATATGCTATGCTTTTCTTTTTGCTTGAAAATTTCCCTTTGCTATGAATTTCATGGTTTGTTACTATTTTGTTGATCCAGTACTGGATAAAAGGGAAAGGGAAAAGAATAAAATACAATATTAATAAAAAGGAAAAAGAAAATAGATAATAAATATATGTGCTTATGAGAATTGTGTAGTATTCTCTAGAAAGTGACATATATGACTACAATTAATTAGTTTTCATTTTCACATGGTTTCTGAATAGATTGAATGGCAACATAAAGAAAATAGAAAAGAAAGAAAGAGAAAAGGATGTGTTTTAATGCTTAAAATATGCTTTATAAAGAGAATAGTTTCATATTAAGAAAAACATCTTTTCTTTTCGAGTTTAAGTCTCAAACCTTGTCCATATTTATATAATGTCATTATGCACTTTCCCTTAAAATTTTGGAGAAAAAGGATTAACGAGGTGAGAGATATGGATTTACAAAATTCCTTAAAGTGAGAGAGATATATTTTATTCACATAAATGTCCTTGTAAAACAAAATAGGAATATGGGATATTTTGTGCCCATAATAATTGCCCAAGTAATTCTAGATGAAATATAATTGGAATGCAAGATTATGGGAGAAAATCTAGAGCAATCCCAAATGTCTTGTGGCCTAAAAAATTTACTTGTTAAATAATTAGTTTTGTTTTAAAAATCAAGTTTGGAGTATGTAAGGGATTGGTTGAGGGGTAATCCTTTTCCCAATAAGATATATCAATGTGGATGGAGTTTTCCTAAAGTTTGATGACAAAGTGAGTTATGTAAAGAGAGTAATAATTACTTTTCGCGTCAGGGTTTTATATTAAAACTTAGGAAAACAATTTCTTTTTCCTTTACCTGTAGCCCTAATATGCCACCCATCTCTTTCCCATATCCCTTGCAATCCCAGAGGCTGTATAAGCATGGCGGGTCATCAAACAGGAGACTAGAACCAGTAGGACTCCTCCTATGAGGTTTAGAACCTGTGGCTAGTAGAAGAGCGCTAGTTGTGTCGCTTTGTCATCTTCACGATGAAGCAAGTGCAGGGAGACTCACGTCAAGTTTTGGAGCATGGTTCAAAGGCGGGGGGACTTTGGATTTCTGTTGAAGTCATCTTGTTGCTTTTGGGGACCAAGGTAAGACCCACACATATCCTTCTTGTTCTTTAAGCTGTTGCAGCACACGACCAATAAGAACCCAATTCCCACTACTACCTAATTCCCTCTATACGTCTAGCCATCTTCGAAAGTGCAAGATGCCAACATCAGACTGGTTGAGATAGGTGGGAACTTTCCCAGCCTCCTTCGGCCTCGTGGCCTGGGATGGTGCAAGCACTAGTCACCATACACCCGCCTAGGGTTGGCGCCTTGCTGCCATCACAAGGTTAGAGATAAAACAAAATGAAATGACCAATATTCCCTAGAATGCACACATTAGGTGGGGACACAAGGGTCCTTTTTCCCCTTTAAGACCTAGTGAGCAGGCTAATAAGAAAAACAACCTTTTTGCTGACATGGAAGTGCCTAATTGGCCAATATATTTAAATCTTGTCAAAATCATAAGTAATTATTGGTAACTCAGATCAAGACAAATTATATATTAAATTTATCAAGAGAACTCAAGGAATTCAATAAAAATATAATCAATGTCTATATATGCTTCTAGCTTGAAAAGTATATAAAGTTACAAACTTTAATGTAGCTAATGAATTAGAACCCTAAGTTCTGAGTTTTGATGATCCCAATGTGTCCAATTGATATTGGTCCTAATATATTGATCTTTCATGCATAAAAAGAGAAACTTAGAAGTTATTCAAGTTTAACAACCCTTACTTTGATAAATTTGCATCAGCTCATGACTCTTGTCACCACTGGGCTCTCTCTCAGCCATTGCATGATCAAAGCGACTTCATCTGCACACACTGTGGTTTTTATCTAACGTTTGTGAGGCCTCCTTTACCAACATCATCTTAATGAAGTGGTGACCGACACAACCTCCTTCTAGAACTTCTCTCATCTCTATAAAGGCTATGATGGTTAACGTCACATCTTAAGAACTATCTCTTTGTATCACCCTGAATGAGCACACATGCTCTCATCAGACCCTCTAGTCTGGATCAGACTAACCATTAGTATGGGGTGCTAAACTATACTAACATCGATTTCTTCAAGTATCTACTTCCACCTCATGGGAGTGAACCTTTAGGTCATACTCAAGAACTTTTGAACTCACATCATGGTGTGGTTGAACCATCTCTCTCACGTGTAGTTCAACTAAATCTGTCCCTTGACAGCACTCCTTTCCTTCTCATGTCATCTAGGTAGGGCGATCTATCATAACCCATATTGCATATGGACCTTCTATGGTCTGAAGAAGACTTACCACCACATCCATAGTGGTGAACTCCCATTCCTTCTCGGGGATTCTTTAACCTTAAAGTTGAAGCATTGGGTTACTGGTGTTCATCCTTCACCCTTGGCTTGCATGGCCACATGCTACATGCAACTTCACATCAAGCAACTAAAGTGCTACTATTGCTTACTATCTTTGTAGTATCACGGTGTTTGGTGATCTTAAAACCATGATATCCTACATGTCATGATTCCTCAAGCTTGATACCTTAGAAACCCTAAACCACTCTCATCAGGGTTTCATCACTTTCCTTTCCAAAGAAGTACATCTGAGGTTCTACAACCATCCTTTCATTATATCATGGACTAGGCTGTCTAACCAAACAATCATTTACTTGATTAACCGCAATTGATACATCTGGGTGTTAGTCCAACTTATCTCTTTTTCTCAACTTAAGGTTAGCCTAGAAACCTCAACTTCTTCTAGCTAAGAAGCTATATCTCAACCAGAGCATTCATTACCGCTTCTTATCCTTAGGTGTTAGGTAATGTTGAAGACATACACCTTCATGTATTCTACTTATCACCTCATCTCTAAGTTTGTCTTCATCAAGAAACTCCGAGCTCCTCTTCATGGTGATCAAACTCAACCTTGCATAACTTACAAATTCCAGATAGCTCATGGTATCACATCCTCACAAGATGATCTCCTTAATACTCTTAGTGTTTGTAAACTATCCATGTATCATTCGCTCCACAAGGGTATGTTATCATATCTATCCTCATACCTTGTAGCAACGTTCCAACTCCCATCCTCTTTATCCTTGGTGTATGGCATGTGTACTGTCCTATCTCTCACTCCCATAATAAGAGGAAATAAGCATTTGGTTGCAGTCCAAATACAGAGTTCTTACTATTCCAATAATAGAGATGGTACACCCCACCTTGCTAGTACAACTTTACATCTAAGTTGAAACGTGCCACATATGTCTCTACAAACATCACGATATCAAAAATTACTTCCATGGAAAACTGGTCTCGAACCTACTGAGGTTTACACACATTCCTTGGTCATCTCCTCTAGGTCTATAGGGTGTCGGAACTTTTGGGGTCATCCCTCTTCCCTTATGCATCCAGAGAGTGCCCTACTCATCTGCCCTTTGGGTCCCATGAGTTCATGAAGGTGATCAATCTCCTAACCCATGGCCCTTAGACAATGATAGATGTTACCTCCCGACCCTATGGTCATGTGCAACTAGGGAATTAGGAAACTCCTACTTCCATCAGTCTTATCCCTTCCTGACCCTAGGATAGACTTAGGATTCTATTATAGTACATGTCCAACTTAGAACCTTACCCAAGCCTTTCATTCTTTCATAAGGGTCATGGCGACCTGCCTACCTTAGTCAGGCCCCATCTCAGTTACCTCCATGGTAACACACCCACACGCCCTTAGAGATGGTTATCTATGGGTCTACAGGTTCATTCTCTTACCATGTACTCTTCACTTAGTTTCTCAAGATCATATGAGACCTCTTTAGGTTACCAACAAAACTGGTATACACCCTACTAAAGGGTCCATCTCCCAGGATGGGAGGAAACTAGATACAAGTGTATATAATGTAAACACCAAAAGATAATAACTCTATGAGTCAAACCAAACATACCTTTGGGATTGGTTTCTAGGGTACATAAATGAGAAACGCATATCCATACTCCATAAAGATGGTTATCTGGACTCTTTTGATTTCAAATCAATAGAGACATGTGAATCTTGTCTGTTGGGCAAGATGACCAAGACTCCCTTCACTAGAAATAGTGAGAGGGATAATGATCTATTAGGACTCATACATACCGATGTGTGTGGACCTTTTAGAACAAATGCTATAGGTGGGTATCAATACTTCATAACCTTCACTGATGACTTCATAGGTATGACTATGTTTACCTGATGAAACATAAGTTAAAAACTCTAGAAAAGTTGAGAGAGTTTATGAATGAAGTACAGAACAAGCTTGGAAAAAGTATTAAGGCACTTTGATCTTAAGCCAAGAGTTTGAGGACATTTTGAGAGCCCGTGGTATTGTATCACAATGGACTCCACCTGGAACACCACAATATAATTATGTGTCAAAAAGAAGGAATCACACATTACTGGATATGGTGCGATCTATGATGAGCTTTTATGATCTCCCAACTTCCTTCTAGGGTATGATCTTGAAACTTCAATATTCACACTTAACCGAGTACCATCTAAGATAGTTCAAAATATACCATATGAGATGTGGCATGGGAAACATCCCAATGTGACTTTTATGAAGATTTGGGGATGTGAAGCTTATGTCAAAAAATGTTTCCTAAAAAGGTTGGCCCTAAGTTTGATAAATGTCATTTTTTTAGATATCCCAAGGAAACTAGGGGATACTACTTTTATACCCCATATGAAAACAAAGTGTTTCTTTCTAGGACTAGTATATCCCTTGAGAAGAAATTTATTTCCAAAGGAATCAGTGGGAGGAAAGTAAAACTCAAAGAGGTTTGAGACCAATAAGAAAACATTGAACCAGAGGAGGTACATGAGGAACAGGGAGACTCATAAACTGTTGTGGAATCTCAAGTCCCTCAAGTAACACAAGAACCTCATAGATCTAATAGGACACACCTTGAACATGAGAGATATGGATATATTGTGACTCAGGAAGGCAGTGAATTGGTCATATATGATGAGACAATTACCTATCAAGATGCTATTGAGGGACCAAAGTCTAAGAAATGTCTTAAGGCCATGAGATCTGAGATGGAATCCATGTATACCAACAAAGTATGGACTTTAGTGGATCCATCTAAAGGGTTAAAACCCATAGGGTGCAAGCGGGTCTTCAATAAGAAGACCGACATGGATGGTAAAGTCAAACTTATAAGGGAAGATTGGTTGCAAAGGCTTTTGGACAAGTTCAAGGTGTTGACTATGAAAAAACCTTTTCTCAAGTGGCCATGATTTAAGTCCATGAGGATCATGCTTGCCATTTCACCTCATCACAATTATGAGATTTGGAAAATTGATGTTAAAATTGCATTCCTTAATGAGAATCTTTTTGATGATGTGTATATGACAGAACCTGAGGTTTTATAAATCCAAAGTTTGCAAATAAAGTAAGTAAGTTACAAAGGTCAATCTATGGATTGAAGCAAGCATCTCAGAGCTGGGATCTTCATTTTGATGAGATAGTCAAAGAGTTTGGCTTTGTTCAAAATGAAGATGAACCTTGTGTGTACAAGAAGGTTAGTGGGAGCATGGTAGTATTCCTCATATTGTATGTAGATGACATACTGTTGATGGGGAATGTCATCCCTACTTTATAAAAGGTAAAGACATGGCTTGAAAATACATTCTCTATGAAAAACTTGGGAGAAGCTTCCGCACATCTTGGGGATAAAGATCTATAGAGATAGATCAAGAAGACTTCCTGCACTAAGTCAAAGCACATACATGGACAGAGTGTTGAAGCTATTCAGCATGGAGAACTCAAAGAGATGAAACTTGCCAAAGCATTGCATGAAGTGACCATCTCTAAGAGTCAATGTCCCAGTTTTTGTGAATAAAGGGAACACATGAGTGAGATTCCATATGCCTCAACGATTAGATTTATCATGTATGCGATGTTGTGCACCCATCCATACATCTCCTAAGCCCTGAGCATGATGAACATATATCAGTCAGATCTAGGTGATGCTCTGGACAGACTTGAAGAACATACTTAAGTACTTGAGAAACACTAAGGACCAATTATTGGTCTACAGAAGAGAGGAAGAGTTGGTGGTAAGAGGTTACATCAGTGCAAGCTTCCAGACTAACAAATATGATTAGAAATCAAAATCAAGATTTGTGGTTTGCCTAAACAATAGAGTTGTAAGCTGGAAGAGTTCCAAGCAAGAGACAATTTCTGGTTATACAATAGAGGTCAAGTATATTGCTGTGCATTGAATGTAGAAAAGGAGGTTCTATGGATTAAGAAGTTCATTACATAACTTGGGGTCCTTCCAAAATTAGTGACACAAACGATCTATATTGTGACAACAATGGAGTATTGTACAAGCTAAGGAACCCATATCGCATCAGCGCTCAAAGCATATAAAAAGGAAGTATCATCTCATACGAGAGATCATACAATAAGGAGATGTAAAGATTTGTAGAGTACCAACTGAGAACAACATTGTTGATCCCTTGAAAAAGGCACTTTCACAGCATAAGTATGATAGTCATGTTAGGTCACTCTAAATAAGATTCATGGGTGATTGGCTCTAAGTGTAAGTGGGAGTCTGTTGGTATCTATGCCCACAAAGCCAATCATATAATGATTGTAATGGCATAACTTGTAAATGATTTGATAATTAATTAAGGCAAGCTTCCAATTTATTTTGTTTATTCAGTTTTGAGATAACAAAATAACATAATAAATGTTTAGAAAATGATATTACTCAATGACGTATGTCTTCAGGTTGAATACCTGGACAATGAGATCATAAAAATGTTAAGAGTATATACATTCTTGATATGTCCCTGATCGGTTGTTATTGTGGAAGGTAA
Source organism: Alisma plantago-aquatica (assembly GCA_963693085.1). Taxonomy (NCBI): domain Eukaryota; kingdom Viridiplantae; phylum Streptophyta; class Magnoliopsida; order Alismatales; family Alismataceae; genus Alisma; species Alisma plantago-aquatica. Next base: position 377,183,805 of record OY856409.1, on the reverse strand, counting down.
ATAGTCAACAATGACACATAAGATCAGAGTGTGAGCTGGTTGATGACAAAAAATCATTAGTCATGATATGGTGATATCTAACCAACTACACAGATACATTCTAGAGAATAGTGTATCACACATACCCACTGTGAGAGTGACACATGGATGACATCATTATGGAAGTCATACTCAACTCTCATAATGATGGTGGTGGTTATGATTCTTATACTTGAAATCACTACACTCATCACATGTTGTTGGGTATACTTTTACATCACCAAACACAATCCTAAAACATGGGATGTTATAAAGGTGATGATTGGGTGACTTTGACACATGGGGATAGACTGCGAATGATAGAGATGGGATTTGTCCCTCCTAAGGGAGTATGATATCCAAGGTCTCTTGATTAGCAAGACTGAGAATAGTGTGGCCATGCACATGTGAGTCAATATGTGATATTGAGCTTACATATATCTCAGACAGTCTGCTTTGGTTCAATAAACAAGATTGAATAATAATGAGGATGACATCTCCATGCCTCTTGTTCAATCTGGATATCAATGACAAAGGAACTATACAAACACTGTAACACCATACATATATTGTAGGTTGAAGTTATTATCCAACTTTCCATTTACTTGGGTAGAAATTATATGTAACTAGGCACCACTCATTGCTTGTGATGTCGTAAGTTGTTATGGACAGTCACTGCCAACGTAATATGGGACCTATAGGGTCACACACAAAGGAACTCATCTAGATGAGGAGAGTTTGATCTTGAATGATGATTGAATTGATTACTAAAGAGTTTAGGACTCAATTCATACAACAAATCAGCTGACCAGACTACCAGATGTTTAGTTCAAGTGTTGAGATTGCCGTTTGGAGTGTCAGGCTGATTAGAACTGAATTGATTGAGTTTCGCCTAAAATGGGAAGTGAGACAACCATTTAGCTTATGAGAGATGATCGTCTCATGGTCGAGATGACCATTTTACTTTTGTGAGACGACCCTCTCATGGTCGTGAGACAACCATCTCACGAGAGTGAGACGACCGGTTCATGGAGAAATTCAAATACATAAAGGATTAATACTAATGTCCTGTTGAGAATTAATTGGATTCGAATTGGCAATTCATAAGCAATTAGGAAACATTGCGAAAGACCGTATCAATTATGAGAAAAACGTTTTGGCTATCACAGGTTGTGAAATTTCCAAAATTTTTGTAAAAATTTGAGATATTCTGGTCGCTTCCACTCCCACATAAACTGGGAACCCTGACCCTAACCCCTCCTACATATAGAGGGGTACTGGGGGCTTCCCAGAGAACAACATAGAAAATTGAGAACCAATTGCTCTGAAAAACATTGTCCTCCCTAGTTGTGGTAACCACGAGAGCCCATGGAAGTCCTACCCGACTAGGGAGGGATAGCTAAGGGAGAGAAACAATTGAGGATCATTGTTGTGGGAGAGCAAGTTGGCGACTAGTACACCAATGGGAGGGACAACTCCTTCCTATCCATTCTAGCAGGACGACATGAGTTCTAGTTGACTGTGTGGACTTCTCTAGAGGCAAGGTGACCTTTTCCCATCGCTAAGGAGGACGATGTCAGCCAGCAGTCTGTGATGTGAGGAGTTGCTGCATACGACGACGTTTGAGTCTACTGTCCCTGGAGGAGCAGTTAGATGAGTCCTAGTGTAACCAGGGGCTTCATAGTCATCATCCAAGACAGAGTGCACATCTACATCGATGAGTATTGTCACTAGACTTGCTCTAAGACCAGGTATATCTTCGTGAAACCTTCCTTTCCATTACATAGTGGTTGACACGATCTGCTGGTAAATAGGAAATATGTCAGAAAATTTTATTTTTTCTTTCTATATAATGTCATATTTTCCTACAATATATTCATTTGAAAATTTTAAATAACATATGAATCAGTTCGATCATATGTTTACAGTTAGTTAGACATTTATGCTTTTAGAAGCATACTAAACTAGATTTTCCATCATTGATTTCTTGTTTTTCACAAGATATGTATTGTTCACAACAAAAACTCTAATGTTTCAAGATATGGAATCAAATTGATCAATATACATGATTAAATAAACTAATATCATAAGCATTACCATATAATCATTTATGTGATTTCAAATTGATTGTTGTTCCAACAATTGAGTAATGTAGAAATTTAGATTGTGAAATAATTCTCAAATAAATTTCTAAGTTCTTTAATATTCACAGACATGTATTTCTATATCCATTCATCATGTAACATTTTTATTTCATATCTAAAACTTGGAATGAATTCTATAAATTGAATTTAAAATCAATATACTTTCATTTATTGTCATCTATGACGAATTTGAGAATTTCAACTAGAATAATCTTATTAGGAACAATTTACCAAATGATTCTTTTATCCACTCACATCAAGTGTTAAACACATCAATAATGTGGCCCATGAACTGATCTCCTTAAACCCAAATCAAACTTTGAAAATTCAAGTCATTTTCTTCCTCCTTTCAACTCAAGAACCCTAGGAATGGAGATTGGAGAGAAAGAAAGATAAGACAATGTGATTTGATATTTCTGATTCAAACCAGAGGGGGATGGAATTTATACATAATATATAATATTCAACATGAAAACCTATCTAAAGAAGATTAACTTACTTAATTTTATCACTTCTAGGAAGATAGAACCCAAGGTCAACATCTCCACTCCTTTTCTCTTCCAAACTCTAATTTTCTCTCTCTATGAATCATAAATTATAGGAGATATTAGAGTGTTACATTATTGAAATAGATCAATTGAGATGTTGAGGTCAATTGCAAATAATACCCACATTAGATTTTATTTAATATCAATATATTTTTTGTCATAAAAGTTAATTGATGCCATAATTAATTTAACCCTTAAATGATATCTAAGAATTCTAATAATTTAGTATTTTGTAAACTCATTTTCTGACCTATAGTCAAAATGCACCCAATTCGGACATATCAATAAAATAATACAAATACTATATTGATAAGCTCAATGTAAACAACATGGTTTGCTGAGTTGAAGTTTGACAGACCATTAGGTCTAAATATCATCCAAAAATTATGAAATTTTCCAAACAAACTAATAACTGAGTTTTTTCAAGAAACCTCCATATTTCATATCCAAGTTACCAATAAAATACTAGCAATCATTTACTCTACTATTTTTCTTATTGAATTTATCATCACATGTCTAACTGACATGCTACCAAAAATAGTGCATTGAGCTTCAACAAGATAAAAATATTATACATTAGGATTTGTAATAAAATCCTGAATATTTTCAAATATGTATCCGAGTAAGGATCATGCACATCTAGATTAGATATCTAGTTCATATCCAACATTTGAAAATTCATATTAGGATCTAAAACCCTCAATTATATACTAAGACAGGACATGGTCATTACACTTAATCCTTAGAATTAGAATGTTGAGGATTAGGAAGGTAGGTTGTGGTATGTTATAATACCATTTAGTTTAGACTACTCATATCTATGTTTGATAAACATCTAACTCCTTGATAGGACATCCAAATCAACTTGATTCCTATAAAATAATACTTTAGGATTACACTGTAAGACTTCTTAATCATCAATCTTGGTCTCAACTACCAAATAATGACTAAAACTATCTACTTATGCCACATGCATAAAAATATGTTGACTCAAGGTCTAAATTGACTAAACTATTATTTTGGTGATGACTAAGCATTCCACTTTATGTGTCTAATGCTTCTACTTTAGTGATTTCATATGAAACAGACATACTCCAAATGCCTAAACTTGCACATGCTAAATTGGACAAATCAAGTGATACATACATAAAGATCAAGATTGAAGAATAGATAGTTTTATCCTTAGATTATTTATGTAAATCACTTGTAATGATTGTATGGCTTGTAATTAAGCTTATATGTATAATAGAGTCAATTAGTATGAATTATGAACACTTTTTGGGAATTTGTCATAAGCCATCATAAATTGGTTTGTCAGCCAAGTTTATCCTGGTGACAACTCAATTGACAATCTGACCTAGCTCTTGACAATACTTGCGGTCAAATGAGTTTGTCTTGGTGGAAACTCGACTGACACCTTTCACTGTGACTTGTCCTATAGTGTCATAGGTCGAGTTTTCAAAAGATAACTCAACCGACAACACTGTACAAGAAAGTACAGAAAAGTGTTTCTAGTTGTTAGAGTGCACAAAACTTGATAATTGTATCTATTGGAACACCCAAAATGGATAAAATTTAATCCTAAGTCTCTACTATCTAATAGGCAACCTCAACTATAAACAAAACCCCTTGGGATTCATCCCATGGTTAGTCAAACACTATGAAGGTCCCTATACTATAGTTGAGAGAGCTTTGCCTCCCAAGAGACTCCATCCACTCTCATGAGCTTAATCACTTGCTACATCATTTAGAGTGAGTAGGAGATTTGTAAGAGATCTAGTCCTACAAGTATATCTTGTGAGGATGTCACTTCCTCCACCTTCCAATCTCTCTTTCTACCGTGAAAATGAAGATTCTCACTCTTAGATAAGAGGGTGAAGAAGAAGAACAAGGGAAGGAGTTCCTTGGTGAAATATTCTCTTTGGTGAAGTTGAAGTCAAAGGTAGAAGATCCAAGTCAAGAATGGGTAAATCCTTGAAGGCGTAAGACTTTATGCAAGAGTGGGTAAGTCCTTGGAGAAGGCCGAAGACTCATAAACTTGTATCCAACTTTGTGCTATGATTGTATCTTGTTTCATACATACTCAAGCGTGTCCCTTGATTTGCATACTTATGATATTGAGTTACTTGCTTGCTTATCATTGCCTTGATAGTATTGCTATAATTACATCTAGGGTTTCTCAATTACATGTCTTGTGATTTACCTACATTGATTGGACAAGCCCTTGGTTTTCTCTTTTGCATTCCCTTTTTCTAACAATTTGTGTTTTATCTCTTCAACCCCCCTAACTTTTTGAAATGATAAAAGGGGAGAAGACATGTCTTATGTAAAGGGGAGAAGAAATATATGAGAAGACATATATGAGTTGAAGACATAGTTTCTATAAATGTTATGAAAGCTACCATTCATGAGATACACCATCGATTGAGGGGGAGTATGTGAAATCCATTAGATCAATTCAGGTGGAGCATATGAACTCAATTCTATTGAAACCTCTAGGTTTCTTCAAAGGTATAGTTTACTTAAATGATTTCAATATATTTATGGAATGGTTTGTTATATTCAAAAAGGGGGAGAATGTTGACTCAAGGTCAAATTCACTAAACCCTTATTTTGATGATGACTAACCATTCCATTTATTTGTGTCTAATGCTTCTACTTGAGTGATTTTGGACTAAATAGACACACTCCAAATGGATAAACAAGTCATACATGAATAAATATCAAGATTGAAGAATAGATAGTTTTCTCCTTAGATATTTGATGTAAATCACTTACAATGATTGTATAACTTGTAATTAATCTCTATGTGTAATATAGTCAATTAGGATGAATTATGAGCACTTTTTGGGCATTTGTCATAAGCCATCACAATATGGCTTGTCAGCCAAGTTTGTCCTGGTGACAACTCAACTGACAGCCTGACCTAGCTCTTAGAAGTACCCAAGGTCAACCGAGTTTGTCATGGTGGTAACTCAACTGACACCCTACACTTTGAATTGTCGTATAATGTCTTTGGTCGAATTTTTCAAACGATAACTTAGTCAAAAACACTATACAGATAAGTGTAGAAAAGTGTTTCTAGCCATAAGAGTGTTGCAAAAAACCATAGAGAAGTGTTTATGGCCATTGGAGAGATGCAAAACTAAAAAAATATATGCATAAGAATTCCCAAAATGGCTAGAATTTGATCCTGAATGTCTCTACCGGCTAGTAGACAACCTCAACTATAAACAAAACCCCTTGGGATTCATCCCATAGTTAGCCAATCAATGTAAAGTTCCCTATACTATAGTTGAGAGAGTTTTGCCTCCCAAGAGCCTCCATTCACTCTCATGAGATTAATCACTTGCTAAATCCATTGGAGTGAGTAGAAGAGTTATAAAAGATCTAGTACTACATGTATATCTTGTGAGGATCTCACTTCTCCACCTCCCAATCTCTCTTTGTTGTGTATCTCTCACTTATCCACCTCCCAATCTCTCTTTATACCATGAAGGTTAAGATCCCTCTCTTGGCTAAGAGAGGTGAAGAAGAATAAGGGAATGGGTCCCTCGCCAAAATCTTCTTCTTGGTGAAGGTGAATCGAAAGCATGAATATACACATCAAGAGTGGGTAAATCCTTGAAGGTGGAAGACTTGTTGCAAGAGTGAATGAGTCCTTAGAGAAGTTCAAAGATCGTTGCAAGAGTTGGTAAGTCCTTGGTAAGGTAGAAGACTCTTGTTCATGGATACATAAGTCCTTTGTAATGGTTATTGGCTGCTTGATTTGAAAAGGAATGCTATGTACCCTTGACCTATAATAGGGAGGTCTATGTTGTAACTCTTATAGTGGAATACAAGGAGTGAGAAATGGTTGAAAATCATATAGGTTGACCTATTTAGTGGTGGATGTACATTTCTAGTTTTGAAAGTTGGAGCCACTATAAATAACTTATATTATCTTGTGCTGAGTCAATCTCTCCCACCATGCTTTTGAATATTTCAATCTCTTTTTGCAAATATCTTGAAGGTCTAATGAATTTTTTTAAAAGTGGTTTTAGCTATATTCACCCCCCTCTAGAGCATGTTATAGATCCAACAGTTGGTATCAAAGTGGGTCTTCTCCAAGCAATACTTCTACAAGTAGGAGAAGATGGGCGATAATCAAGGTAGAAGATACTACATCAACATTATAATATTTGACGGGAACAACTTCCTTTTTTGGAAAGGATGAATATAATATCACATTCAAGGATCAAGTCTTGAGCTATGGAGAATGGTGGATCTTCCATACAAGCTACTAAAGACAAAGATAGAAGAATAGGATGATGATACTTTGAAGAAAGCAACCTTGAATGCAAGAGCCTTAGACATCTTATATGCCTCTCTTTCCCCAACCGAGTTCATTCAGATTTCTTCTTGTTACACGACCTCCAAGATATGAAGAAAGCTATGTGTCACTTATGAAGTGACAAATCAAGTGAAATAAAGTAGAGTCTATATGCTCAACGATCTTCTTGAAAACTTCAAGATGGGCAAAAAGGTAAGGGTATCTGAAATGTACTCAAGGCTCAACACCATTGTAAATGGTTTTTCCGTCCTAGGTAATCCTATGGATCAAGTAAATATAGTCTCAAAGATCATTAGGTATCTTCCAAGACATGGAAAACAAAGGTGACCACAATTGAAAAAGCAAAGTCTCTTGATAAATTCTTATTGAAGAGCTCATAGGAAATCTACAAACTTTTTCAAGTGAGACTTGACAGGTAAGAGGAAGAATAAAAAGAATAAGAAAAAGAGTTTAAGAGAAAGAATAAGGCTAAAATGAAAGCCCAAGTTGTAGCTATTGTGCAATGACAAGTTATTAGTCAAGCTTCTCCATCCTCTCAAGTTGAAGAAGATGACATGTACTCCAAAGGTTCCACAAAGGAAAGACTTCTTCCTCTAACTGATGTTTCAAATGTGGAAAGAAGGGTCACTTCAAGGAAGATTTCCCACAAGGAAAAAAGACCCATCATCACAAGATAAGGGAAGAAAAGAATAGTAATAAGGAGAGATGTCATAAAATCTATAGTGACTCCTACAACTCAAGATCAAGTGAATATTCTAGTGGAGGATCTAGCTCAAGCTCTAGTGAGAGTGGAGAATGACATTTTTCTCTCATGGAAATTTCAAATGAAGATTCAAATGAGGTAAATCAAAATTCTTTAGATAAATAATCCTTAATTTCCATTAATCTTGCTACTCGTGCATCTCTTAAGTCTACTGAGGATAAAAAGAAAAAGCTTGCTAAGATTGTTGATAACTTGCATGAAGAAAAAGATGATCTTGAACATGTCAACATTTTCTTGCAAGATGATTTTACTGATCTCAAAAAGCTTTATCTAGAACTTGAATTGAAATTCAACGGCATTGAGATAGAAAATAATACTTATCTTAGTCAAGTAGATGCCCGTAAACTTGAAAATGCTGGCTTGCTTGATAATATTAGATTTCTAGAAGCTCAACCTCTTATGACAAAGCATACTAAATTTTGAATTCTCTCATGGTTAATATTGAGGTTATTATAACTTAAAATGAGGACAACAAATTTGTTTTTCAATGAATACAATCTAAAGAAATGTTTATCTTTCTAAGATTACTATGTTTGAGAATGAAAATGATTCCTTGCTTTATAAAATCTATATTTCTGAATCTTGTTCTAGTTCTACTAGTAGAGAGAACAACATAGATGCTCTTCATATTGAAAAAGATTCTTATATGAAAAAAGATCTTTGCTTAGAAACCAATCTTTTAAATGCTAGAGATGATATTAATCACTTGTCTTCTACTATTACTTGTATTATGCATGATAATCATAATTTGATATTCTCTTTGTAAATATTCTTAGATGGTAAAAAGAATCTAAATCAAATACTAGACCATACTACCAAACAAATGGGTAGAGATGGCATTGGGCTTGATAGTAGCCAAAGGAACAAAAAAAAATAAAGGACCTCCGACTTTCAACGGAGAATCCTTTAGTTGTATGGCTATGACCTCATGTAATTGTTGCAATGAAATTGGACATTATTCTACATATTGACCATTTAGGAAAGCACCCAAAATAAATAGAATTTGTGCTCCTAAGCTAACCCAACTGGACCAAAAAATATGATTGGGGACCATTTTCATCTTTCTTATTGTAGGTATCTTGTAAATGGATTGATATGAGCTATGGATTTGTAAATTGACTTCTTAAGCGACATAAAAAAAAGGTGAGATGTGTACACATTGGCAACAAGTGGAAAAGAAATGATAAGAAAAAAGGTAATGGTATTCTCACCATATACAATCATTGCTTGTTTTTACCAAGTTTGTATGCACTTTACATATGGTGTTTGAGTCAAATTTGGTATATTTTGTTTGTCATCACTTTCTTGCTAAAAAATTACCCTTGACACTTTCATGGTGCATTACTAACTTGCTTATACATGTTTGGATATTGTCTTTATTTTTATCATGCCTTTAGATGTGTTTTTCTAAAATATATGTACTTTTTGTCAGCAATTGTTGTTGGTTGAGTTTGTCCTGAGGAAACTCGACCAACAAGAACCTATGTGGTTTGCCAACAACTATTATTGGCCACGAAGTTCAACCTAGAAACTCGACCGACAACACTGTGCACTAAATATGCATATGTATTTTTGGATGAGAAATTCCCTCTCAACTAGACTTTCTCGGCCAATAGCCTTGTTATATGGCACTCCCCTTGATACCTTTATATGATATGCATATTCCCATGCAATAAATTTCCTATCTTGAATACAACTCTATCTTTATAATTGCTCTACATCATTATCTCTATATCTTGCAATTGCTTGTCTTGAGTTGTTATGCATGCTTTTAGGATTATCTCTTTGTATCTCTTGGTTGTGTCTTAAATTGCTTATGTTGTGCTTTAACTTGCTACATTTATATAGTTGTATATCTTATTTTGATACAACCTTGAGTTCATTAGTGGTAATCATCTTTCGGTAATGATGCATATTTGCTAGTTAGCATATCCATTCATGCTTCTTATATTGCATATTTTGTTGTATGGATATTTCTCTATATCTACTCATATCTTGTTCTTTATCTTGTGAATCCTTTGCTATGGTCTAAATCCTACTAGTAGCCCTAACTTGTGATATCTTCTACTAGTAGTCCATCTACATGTAGTTATAGTCTTTTTTTACCAATTGGTGTCTTTGCTCATAAATTGGTATATGCATGTATCTTGATTCATACATACTCAAGCTTGTCCTTTGATTTTCATACCTACTATCTTGAGTTATTTGCTTGCATAACATTGCCTTAATATTATTTTTTGTAATTACATCTAGGGTTTCTCAATTACCTGTCTTGATTTTATTTACCTACATTTCTTAGAAAACCCTTGGTTTTCTCTTTTACACTCCCTTTTTCTAACAATTTGTGTTTTAGCTCTTCAAGCACCCTCACTTTTTGAAATGACAAAGGGAGATAAGACATGTCTTATGTAAAGGGGAGAAGAAATATATGAGAAGACATATATGAGTAGAATACATAGTTTCTATAAATGTTCAGAAAGCTACCATGCATGAGATACAACATTGATTGAGGGGGAGTATGTGAAATCCATTAGCATCAATTGAGGGGGTGCATATGAACTCAATTCTATTGAAACCCCTAGGTTTCTTGAAAGGTTTTGTTTTACTTAAATGCTTTTAATATATTTATGGAATGACGTGTCATCTTCAAAAAGGGGGATAATGTTGACTCAAAGTCAAATTCACTAAACCCTTGTTTTGATGATGACTAACCATTCCACTTATTTGTGTCTAATGCTTCTACTTGAGTGATTTTGATTAAATAGACACACTCCAAATGGCTAAACTTGTGCATCCTAACTTGGAAAAATCAAGTCATACATGCATAAACATCAAGATTGAAGAATATATAGTTTTCTACTTATATTTTTGATGTAAATCACTTGCAATGATTGTATAACTTGTAATTAATCTCATATGTGTAATATAGTCAATTAGGATGAATTATGAGCACTTTTTGGGCATCTGCCATAAGCCATCATAGACTAGCTTGTCAGTCAAGTTTGTCTTGGTAACAACTCATCCAACAGCCTGACCTGACTCTTGGAAGTACCCATGGTCATCTGAGTTTGTCCTTGTGGCAACTCGACTGACACCCTACACTTGGACTTGTCGTATAGTGCCATTGGCCGAGTTTTCCAAAATATAACTCAATTGACAACACTATACACATAAGTGCAGAAAAGTGTTTCTAGCCATTGGAGTGTTTAAAAAAAGTGTAGAAAAGTGTTTCTAGCCATTGGGGAGATACAAAACTCAAAAATATTCTGTAGGAACTCTCAAAATGGCTGGAATTCGATCCTAAGTGTTTCTACTGGGTAGTAGGAAACCTCAACTATCAACAAAACCCCTTTGGATTCGTTCCATAGTTAGCCAATCACTGTAAAGGTCCCTGCACTATAGTTGAGAGAGTTTTGCCTCCCAAGAGCCTCCATCTACTCTCATGATCTTAATCATTTGCTACATCCATTAGAGTGAGTATGAGATTTGTAAAAGAGCTAGTACTGCATGTATATCTTGTGAGTTTCCCACTTCTCCACCTCCCAATATCTCTTTCTACCATGAAGGTTAAGATTCTCTCTCTTGGCTAAGAGAGGTGAAGAAGAATAAGGTAAGGCCCCCTTGGCAAAATCTTCTCCTTGGTGAAGGTGAAGTCAAAGGTAGAATATATAAGTCAAGAGTGGGTAAATACTTGAAGGTGGAAGACTTGTTTCAAGAGTGGGTGAGTCCTTGGAGAAGGCTGAAGACTCGTTGCAAGAGTAGATAAGTCCTTGGTAAGGTAGAAGACTCTTGGTCATGGATAGGTAAGTCCTTTGTAATGGTTATTGGCTGCTTGATTTGAAAAGGAATGTTAGGTACCCTTAACCTATAAAAGGGAGGTCTTATGTTGTAACTCTTATAATGAAATATAAGGAGTGAGACATTGTTGGAAATCCTAAAGGTTGACCTCTCTAGGTAGTGGACATACATCTCCTAGTTTTGAGGTTGGAACCACTATAAATAACTTGTGTTATCTTGTGCTTGTTCAATCTCTTTCCCTCTTTCTTTTCAATATTGCAATCTCTTTTAGAAAATATGTTGAAGGTCTAATGAATTTTTCTTTAGTGGTTTTATCTCTATTCAACCATTCCTCTAGAGCCCATCTTAGATTCAAAATAATATACTGATACAAATTATTCTCCAGCTTGACTAAGGTTTTATTGAGTAGCATGATGGTGCTCCCATCTTTGCTCACACCATAGTCCTAGACCATAATGTAAACCTAAACCATGTTTGGCTTCCCTTCCACACCACAATCATGTACCATGACCTAACACTAATTGGAAAACTCCTTTTGTGAGTATATCTCTCATAACATCTTCCTTATGTAGAAATGAATCTCATGCACCAAAACATAGATGGATATCTAGCCATAGTATATGGCCTCAAGTGTCACCTTGTCCTTGGATACCCCTTTAGTGATTAATTTTCTCATAAAATATCACATGATGAAGAGGAATTTCACAAATAAAAACATAAATGGATAACCTACCATAATCACTGGCCTCAAGTGGACCACCTTGTCCCTATATGTCCTTTATTATGAGTTTTTCTCTCATAAAATATCCCTTAAGGAGAGAGGAATCGCACACACTATAACATTGATTAGATACCCAACCACAATCTATGGTCCTGAGTGGGTCACCTTGTTTGTGGTTCCCTTTTTATGAGTATTCCTCTCATAAAATATATCCTAAGGAGAAATAAATCTCACATATCAAAAGATATCCATAATCTTTGGCCTCAAGTGGGTCACCTTGTCCCTAGATACCATTTTTGTGAGTGTCTCTCTCATAAAATCTCCCTTGAAGGGAGAATCTCACACAATGAAATATAGATGGATATCCAACCACAGTCCTTGACCTCAAGTGGGTCACATTGTCCATTAATGCCCCTTTTGTGAGTAACTCTCTAATAAAATGTCCCCTAAAGAGTGAGGAATCTCACACACTATAAACAAATATGGATATCCAGCCACGATATCTATCCTCGAGTGAGTCACCTTGTCCCTAGATATACTTATTGTGATAATAAAATTTCCCCTAAGGAGAGAAAAATCTCATATACTAAAACACATATGGATATCAAACCATAGTCTCTGGTCCTGAGCGGGTCACTTGCCCTTGATATACCCTTTTTGTGAGTATTTATCTCATAAAATATCACATGATGAGAGATTTATATCACATGCCAAAACACAAATGGACATCCGATCACCCCTTTGGATCCAAGTGGGTCACCTTGTCCCTGAATACCCTTTTTGTAAATATCTCTCATAAAAATTCCTAGAAAAGAGAGGAATATAACACATCAAAGCATAAATGGATATCCAGACACAACATCTGGTCCTAAAATGGTCACCTTATCCATGGATACCCCCTTTTATGAGTATCTCTCTTATATAATCTCCCTCGAGGATAAAAGAATTTCACACTATAAAACATAGATAGATGTATAAATTGTCTCTGGCCTTGAGTGGGTCACCTTGTTCATGGATACCCTTTTTCAGAGTGTTTCTCCTATAAAGTCTCCCCTAAGGAGAGAGGAAATTCACACATAGAAATATGGATGGATGCTCTGCTACAATCTCTGGTCCCAAATGGGTCACCTTATACATGGATGCCATCTTAGATTCACCCTCTACTACAAATGACCACAATCTACATGCTCTATCATGGTGCTACTAGATACATCTTGTGACAAGAGTTCCACCTATGGGCATGTCCCTATTTCTATCATTTGATAAACTAATACGTGCTGTACATGAACAATCCATTTCCACACAAAGAGCAACATTACTAATATTGACATGATCATTGCTTGTTTTCCATGCAAGGAGCGAGATACCTTTTTCTCTCATGGTCTTCCATGCCCCCTTTTATGTACATGGAAATTTCTTTTGAACACTTCCTTGAACATTGGGGATACAACAAAATGAATTGTATCTCTCGGTTCTACATCTATCGAAGCCTCTTGTCTAAAACAAGGGATATTATGTCTAAACCATTTTTTTTACACTTTTTCCTTTCTTGATCCCTTAATAAGAAAGGAGTGAATTCTTAGTCAGTATCTTGAGCCTAATGTCAAATCATCGTATCTTCTCAACAAAAAAGGACCCCATAAAAGTATTAAGAAAAAAAAAACTCACTTCTAGTTTCTAAAAGAGATTCTTGAGATGTTTAGCACCAATGAACAACTTAACATTGATGAGGTGATAAAGTTACTTGTAATAGATTGTAGGATGAAGTAAAGGCTCAAATTGACAAAAATCCATAAAGTGGTTAGGATGGTCTAAAGAACTATAAGTTATATAAGCATCACTTGAGTTCAACATCAAGTATATTTTTAAAGATAATATGGGTCATCTAGAGTCACATGATACATGTGTTCCCCTTCATAGGTCAAGCACCACTATCATCACCATACAACCTGGAGCCAAATAGCTACACCATCCAGACCACTCCCTCTAAGGGTGTACCAGTCCAAGAACATGTCATTTGAGTTTTTTCAATAGGAGACATCTATGAGACATACAATCACTCCTACAAAAAAATACAAGAATCCAATGAACAACCAAATGTAATCACTTGTCAAGAAAGAAGGATAAAATCTACCAAAGGTTAGAGGACTACACCTTAAACTCACGAGAAGAAGTATGATGCAATTAGCCCCACATTGTCTCCTCTATTGATACACTAGAACTATCCTATTAATCCATGACAATACAAGTACCCACCTCATCTAGATTTGGTCACAACTTTGTCAACCAAAGTTTTCTTGGAGATCCAACACACTATTGATCTTATTTTGAGGGAAATCCTACAGAATATGAAATATCAAGAGGTTAAGATAGCAACAATTGGCATGTTCAGAGGTCATCATATAACGATCCCAAAGACATATTGTCAAAGCATGATGAAAGAAAATCGATTTCAGGGATGATTACTACCCCCATCATCATTAAATAGGGACACCGAAATAGATATCAAGAAGATCATTCATGCCCTTAGAGGTCCCTATCAGTAATATTCTTCCATTGGCCAAGCACCTTATGATGTTCCCAGTCATAAGGGAGCCTCCTAACCCCTTACCACATGATAAAATCTCAACATTCACTATGATTTTCATTGTACCCTAAGACACACAACAAAAAACATGTCTAGCCCTCAAGCATGACATTGAAGACCTTATTGAGAGTGGATTGCTCAAAGTGGACACTCTTTAAGAAGTAACTTCAGAGCATGCTGTCAAAGGGTCAACATGATCACCAAAACTCTTGAATCTCCATTTGAGCTAGAGCACAACTCAAGTACATGAACCGGTATAATAATCACGAGCACCTAGAATCTTGTAGAGATCATGAGGCATCTATATAATTTTGTTTATCTTAAAATGTAATACAAAGGTAAAAAGCAAAATACAAAACTGAAACAAAGAAAAAATCCAAGTTAAATTCACTTAAATCCTCAATGTATTTCCCATGAAACCTAAAGCAGTGTAACATTATAACTAATGGGTCAGAGACAAATGGATCACCACCTTCACCCTAAAGCCCAAATACTTCACAAACTTAACATCACCCCTAAAAATCACTCAATTTTTCATGCATCCAGCCCCCTTCATGATTAAAATCTAAAAATGCATGATGAAATTACAACTCAAAACCAATAAATATTCTCATCCATGTCTGATTAAACTAAGCAATTCTAAGGATGAGTTGGGAAAAAGCCCCAAAATCAAGACATTCTATAAAAAAACTTAGGGGTCACTCCCTACATGAACTTTAACGTATAAGAATGATAACAACCCTAATAGAGTGTCACAACACAAAAAGGTTAACTGGAGAGTAATGAGATTTGAATCTCTTGTGGATTTTTTCATATGTCACAATCTTCTACATGATCTAGCTTGGGACCACAAATGGGGAACCTTTGTTAGGAAAAATCAATTGACCCACAACTCAAGTTATCATACTAACACTCTGAGCATCAATCAATCACAACATCAAATTTTGTATTGTATATACATTAGTTGCAAATCCCAAAGGGCACCCCAAACTTGTACATATGCTTGCGATGAATGGTTTCTACTAAAAATTTTCAAAGATGAAGCCCAAGGAGGAATATGCGACTCTTGGTGCCTTAACCCAATTGGGTAGGGATTTTTTGCTTGAATACTAACTAATCGACACAATCAAGCTCAACAAGCATGACATCTAGAGCTAGTGGAGCATAAATCCTTCTCAGACTTAAAATCTCCCAACCTATGATTTTGAGCATCAATGCCTAAGAAATTTAATGCAAAATGACCAAAAAAATGAAAATAAAGTTCAAAGGACACATGATAATGTCGATATGTGCTTGCAACAAATTGCAAACACCAATAAGTATCAATAATAGAGTCACAGGGTTGTCTCTGATGCCTGGTGCCTCAACCCAACTAAGCAGGGAGTTATTGCTTAAATACTCCCTATATGGAACCAATTGAGTCATATGAGCATGAAGTTAAGATTCACTGGAGCATAAAATACACCCTCAATGAATCATCCCTAGTGGTACATCTGGTTATGATCGTATATAGGGAAGATCTTGTTGACTCAAGATCTAAATTGACTAAACCCTTGTTTTGATGATGACTAGACCATTCCAATTAATTGTGTCTAATGTCTCTACTTGAGTGATTTCAGATTAGGTATAGACACACTCCAAATGCCTGAACTTGTGCATCTCAACTTGGAGAAAAGACAAGTCAAAGTCAATACAAGTGCACATTTTTAGAATATGATGTAAATCCATTAGAATCATGTTGTAAATCACTTGTAATGATTATATGACTTGTAATTAAGCTTAGAATAAATCAGGAGCACTTAGATCGAATGTTTAAGCACTTAAAAGCCAATTTTCAAAATTCACATCAGGCTATTCATCGATCGAGTTGCAAACTCGATCGATCCTGATCGGATCTTGAAAATGACTTTTGATCGGTCAAGTTTACACTTCACAGATGTCGATCGATCCCTTTGCAGACCAGAACTGATTTAAGTGAATCGGTCGAGTTACCCCAGGAAAAACTTGACTGATGGCCTAAATTGGTCTTGTCTCTTAGGGGGATTGGTCGAGTTACCTTTATAGAAACTTGACCGATTGCAATGTATGGAATAGTGCATAAAAGTATTTCTAGCCATTGTAGAGTTGCAATAATTGAAAATATATCAATTGCAAGCCACAAAATAGCTAGTTTTTGTTCTTAAGTGTTCCCAAATCTAAGAGGCATCTCCATCTATAAATAGGACCCCTTGGGCTTCATTCCAAGGTCAAGCATTCAATGCAAAACTCTATATGAAGTTCCTATTCTATAGTTGAGTGTATACTACAACCTCTTCTCTCTCTGTAAGCTTAATCACTTGCTACATTTGTTAGAGTGAGTAGGAAATCTATAAGAGAGATAGTCCTACATGTATATCTTGTGAGGTTCTCACTTCCACCACGTCTCTATCTCTCATTTCAACCATGAAGATGAAGGTTCTCTCTCTTGGCTAAGAGAGGTGAAGAAGAATAAGGGAAGGAGTCCCTTGGTAAAGATCAAGGCTAAAGACTTGGAGCAAGAGTGGATAAGCCCTTGGTGAAGGAAGAAGACTCCTTGATCAAGTGGGTAAGTCCTTGAAGGCGGAAGACTTGTGCTAGAGTGGGTAAGACCTTGGAGAAGGTTGAAGACTCTTGGCAAAGTGGATAAGTCCTTGGTAAGGTGGAATACTCTTGGTTCTTGGATGGGTAAGTCCTTTGGTGGTCATGTATTGTAAGTCTTATAAATGAATATAAGAGTGCAATGGTTAAGAAATCCTTGAGGTTGACCTCTCTAGGTAGTGGACTGAATCACTTCTAGTTTGAAGTGTGGAACCACTCTACATAGCTTGTCACTAGGTGTATGTTCAATATCTCTCTCCCTTGCTATGCATGTTTTAGTTGCACTTAAACTTCCTATTTAGAAACCTTATCTTTTGATATATATTGAAGGTTTAATTAATTTTGTTTAAGTGCATTCAACTCTATTTACCCCCCTCTAGAGCATCCAATCACCCATCTAGGATCCAATAAATATAACATATTCATAGCAAATTTTACAAGATTAAACACAATTGGAGTCTCAAATGACCTAAAATTATGGTAAAAAAAGTGGAAAATAGGGTGAGCAAGGTAGTTTTTATTCACCACCTGATAAATTGTAATGATTACATGACCACCTATCACATCTTAAGACATACCCTCCTAACTAATGTGGGTTACCACCAACTTGCCAAAAGAATCTTAGTCAAGGATACTTCAATGTTGACTGAGACACTAAGACAAAAAAACCTCCAAGGTCTAGATTCTAACATCTATCAAGGGGAGTAGAAACATAAAAGGGCACAAACCATGTTATTTTAGATAAAAAATTGAATCAAAATTCAACTTCAATCAACTTGTAGAAGACTGAGATGATCACAATATCAAAAAGGATAGTTCTTTTTTCCAAAACAAATCAATGGGGAAAATGCTACCATGACAAATCTAATAGTGATAGTCCCTAACCTAAAAAAAGATAAAGGAAGAGGGAAAAATATCAGATGATACTATCCCACTTTCATATATCACTTCAACATTCAAAAGTCTTCCTTTGACAATAATGAATATATTCACTAAAAGAGTGTATCATGGATTTTTTGACTGAATATTTTATGCAACAAAGGCATGTTCATTAGTTGAACTACTTTTTCACAGAGATAAAGTCCAACATGAATGTAGCTCCAACAATGCTTGCATACATCCCCTGAGAAATATTCCAAAAAGTCACATCATATCCTGAGATACCACAAACTCTACTTACATGCCATGTCAATTCTACAACACCATGGGGTCACCTCTTCTTAGGCAATGTTGCCCCACCTAGGTACAAACACTCCATTTGTACGAAGTTGATACAACAAGGTCATCACATAATAACTATGAAATCAAGAAAGGATACTCAACTTAGTGACCCTACAACAAAAATACTTGACAATAGTGAGCTCATGTAACAAGAAAACATCTCTCTCAAATATGAGAAAATATGATACAACATCCATTAATGTCATCTGTAGAGAAACTTTTAACCTCTTCAGTATAAGAAAGTGGCATTGATTTGGTTTTGTAAGGCATCTGGATACTTGTTAGAAATTCAACAACAATACTACATCACCAAAGAAGAACGAATGATACACCATACCTTAGTTCCAAAGCACTATTAACATCATCTCCCATCACAATGAGATTCCTTGCCTCAATAATAGTTTGAGCCAAAAATTTAAAAACAATACAAGATGAATCATATTTCACATATTGAAATGACATCAACATGACCTAGAGTCACAATCATAAATAAAATAGTTACATGTTTGCGTAAAAAGATCCTCTAAGGAGTTACATAAATTTTAGAAAGAGTTAACATGTACATGTATGATGATACACCATTATATCTAAACCTTTAAGAATAACTTTAGTGTCTTCAACATCTTTATCTATAACCTCATGTCCATGAATCAAGTATACTTGATACCTAAAACGCCGACAAATGAATACACGATCAATATATCTCTATACTGGTACGTGGGTTCAAACAATAATCACAAGTACACATATAAGCAAACACATTTATCTTGCATATAAGAACATAAAATTGTTTTCATATTCTAACCCATGTCTGGTCTACTACCTTAGGTGTAATCACTGTCCCTCTGGGGGTTGTGTACATTACCTTTAAGATCAGTCTAACCCAGGGTTCAGAATATTGTTTTTTTACTTTACATGATACTCATAGGAACTTTATAATGTGCAAGAAGTAAATAAACAAACAAGCATTTTATCATTCATTCAATCTCATCGAGAAACATCAGCAAACTCAGAATTCGATACATATATTCATAATCATAACCAAGTGTCTTATGTCATTGCAGAAACCATGCAAAATATTTCATGTACTTTAAGAGTGCATCCAAACATCCAAGTAACAAAGCATTCAACCAGCATTATCTGAAACATGCATACTACATATGTGTCACCATGTATTCACATTACATTACTTAGGTCTAGATGTATTCCTAAACTAGGGTTTAGACTTTGGATAAGGAATAAGGGTGACATGCAGTTCACTGTGGGAGAACATGTGATGTAAAAATCTGACCCCTCTAAGCTACAGCTGAGAAAGATGAGTCCCCGATATATGGGTCCATTTGAGATGGATTGGTGGAGATGGTTGTGTTTAGCCTTACCCCTCAGGATAACATGATGCATAATGTGTTACATGAGTCCGATCTAGAGCACTATGTGAGGTACCCAAGCCATGTGTTGAGCCCTGAACCTATTCAACTTGAGAGGCTGAAATGTCCTGAGTCACCTATGAGGGTATGATATACCAAGGTAAGAAAGAACTCAGATGGAAGAATATGAGATTATGAAGGTTCTTAGGAAGCACCATGGAAAGGGTGAAGCCACATGGGAGCCCTGATGGATGTATGAAAGGATTATCCTGTTTGTTTGCTTGCTTGATAGAATTTTGAGGACAAAATTCTTATAAGAGGGGAAGGATGTTACAACCCCAATTTTGGGTTCATGTGGAGAGAAATGTAATTTCTCATATTATATATATTGGAACAAATGATGATATAATTGGTGTTGAATAAATAGATTTCATTTACAATAGCCTTGATGATTGTGTTGTGGGCTTTATTGGCTATTGGGCCCAAATAACAAGGAAATTCAATTAGTAAATAAATATTTGAGTTTTTGAGAAAAGAATGAGGTAGAAACCTCTAGAAGGCAAAGGAATGTAATCCAAGGATGAATTTCGTGCCTCTTGGGTTCCTTGGGTTCCAAGGAGTCCAAAGTTGCAAAGAAAAGGCAATAAGAAAAGAAAAGATTAATTAAGTATTTCTTTATTGAGAAATAAATCGAAAACAATGATAAAATGTGGAAAATAAGTGGAAAGAGGTGTAATTGAGTTATCCTTAGTGGAATTTCGTATCTTAAGGTTTCCTAATAATAAAAGGAATACCAATGAGGAAAATAAAAGAGTAATAAAGAGAAAATACCCATAAAAGAAAATAGGAATATAATGTGAATACATTATTAATGGATTATGTGGTATTGTTAAAAAGGAAATAGTTTCTACTAAAGGAAAATAGAAATTCAAGCCATTAAGGTTCCTTGAGGTTCAATGAACTCAAAATAATAATTTAATGGTAGAATATATATAATTGAATAATATATTGCACCTAAAGAAAAGGCACATTTTATTTTATATAATGATCCCAAATTTGGTATAGAGGTATATTAAGTCATTATTAACTTTCCCTCAAATTTGGGATCAATTGAACAAACGGTTTGGGAGATATGAATTTTACAAATTTCCTAAAGTGTAAAGGATGACATTAAATGTAACAATTGATGTTCTAATACGAGGCTTGCTACCCATTGGATCCAGATCCAACAGTGACTGCTCTTCATCAGATTAGGAAACGGGAATAGTAAACCATGGGATCGAATCTGTGTATTTATTTCTCTGATCCACTAGGACTCTTGGAGGGTTGATCTTTGGCTTTGGGAGTTCGAACCGGACCAAGATGACCCCTAATTCCGCAGTTTTAGCGCTGGGCCTAGAGTTTCTCCAAAGGGGCCGCCAACTATGGAGTTCAACCTTATTGAGGACTGTGCGAAGGATCGTGCCTATATAAGGACCCTCCTTTTCACAAAATTGGAACCAATAGATAAGTTGTCAAAGTCCCTCTCCACGAAGCTCTCTTCTTCCTCAGTAGCAAGTCCCCCTTTCCTTCCCCTGTCTTGCTGTACCCTTGCGGACGGTGCCAAGAGGAAGACCATGGTTCGGGGCTTGCAGTCACATGATTCTGAGCATAGGCGCTTCACGAGCAGGAGGAGATGAGGGCGCCGCATGAACTGCCCCAAGTAGGCGCCACGAGGGAAGCCGGGGGGGTGCCGCCGGCCTGGTCTGAGTTTCCCTGTTGAGCAGAGGAAACATAGGGAGGGATCCTCGTCCGTGTGAGGAAGACGACGTGAGGAGAGGGCAAACAGGTTGTCAACCAATCAGAACTAAGAAAGGATCCACGAGAGAAGGAAAAGGATCGATTTAACAAGAAGTGAAGGCGCTGACGTGGCAGGCCACGATTGGCCCGAAGGTAATACTTTTTGTGAAATTCATGGAATTTGCTAGGAAACTCGGATGAGGAAAGTTAATCATGAAAGTTGATCAAAAAAACATGAAGAAAAAAATAAAAATATAATTGGAGCCTGATTATGCTTGCAATTCAAAAAGTATATAAAGATGCTATCTTTAATAGTTTAGTCAATGAAAAACCTTAACCTTTGATGCTTAATGAATTAGAAAGGGGTTAGATGGGTGTTTAAAGTAGATATTAACCTGTTGTTAATAAAAAGGGCATATTAGATCTAAAAGGACGATCTTCATGCGTAATTTGATTAATTTAAGGTTCCATATGCTTTAATGAACCTTGAACCCTAACTTTGGTAATTATGATCCTTAATGATTTTAATTGGTCAAATTCATGTACAAAGCTGAGAGATGATGGTTCTAATATATTTTGTGTATAAAGATTTCTAATTATAGATAAATACCCTTCATATGGAAATTGGGGGTTTCCTCATGGATAAAGATGGAATTAATAATAAACAGGGTTCATATGAGAATTAGATCATAGTGAACTATGAGTTGCTAATCCGGAAGGAACCAAAGATGATAATTAGGTCTAATGATCTTGTCATAGATTAAAAGGAAAAAAATGGTAGTTTTAATTGATGTCTAATTGTGCCCTTGACCCGAAATCAAGGTAATAAGTGGATAAAAGGTAACCTTAATATCTTTTGTGAAGAATAGATGAGATAATTAGGGTTTGTGAATAATTGTATAAAAAGTAGGGTTTAAAATGGTGAAAAAAATGAAGTGAAACCCTAATTGCAAAGTAACCCCTAAAAGAGGAAGAAACCCTAAAAAGGAATAGAAACCCAAAGTAGCAAGATGGTTTGGATATATTTTGATAAACAGAATTGAATGTGATTTCAAGATTCTTGTACTTGCTTGATTGGATGTCTTGATTGATTGGACTACTCTGTCTCAAATCTACATGTACAGGTATGTGGTTAAATATGATTAATCACATTAGTTTCCCGAGGGTTTTCCGAATGTTTCCTCACATTAAATGCAATCTAAACAGTTTTGGATGTTCATACTGCAATTATAAAGTCACTATGGCTATCACACTTATATATACAAGTGAATTCTCACACCTATATGCCACCCTGATGGAAGATGCCATAAAGGTCAGGCCCATGAGGGTAGACCAATGGGCACCATGAGAGGTGACCCCAGACACCAAGCTTGGGAATGAGAAGGTGGTCTATGATGCATGACTATGGAGCACCATGAGAGGTGACTCCTAGGCACTAAGCTCGGGATTGATAAGGTGGCCTTAAGTCAATGGAAAAAGAGAGACCCTAGAGGGGTGTGCCAGGGTTAGGGCAAAAGCAGTGGAGAATGACACAGTGAAAATGTAAATTGGCTTGTTAAATAATTTGATTGTGATTATTAAATTGCTAGCCATATCTGTGAAATTTTGGTTGTCCCCACATACCAGCATATCTCTGTATGCTGATCGATGTTTTGTTTGTTAGCATTTTAGGTACAACCCTAGAATGAACAAACAGTAAAGTGACACATTGTGAAAATAAGAAATAAAGTGCAAGGAGGATTAGATAGAATAATTCAAGCTCTGGATAGATAGATTTCCAAAGTTTTCAAAGGTAAGTAAAGTTTTAATTTTATACCAAATTCCAGTTTACTTAGTAGAATTTCATAATAATTATTGATTATTTGTTGAACCTTGGATCGAGGTTATTAGATAACGGCTCTGACCTTTCGGTCTCCCTTAAATGGGGGTTATCGGGAGGCGGGGTCGTTACATAGACCCTTCGAGTCGATCCCAAATCAACAATGTTTCGATCAAGGGTCAGGATCATGATATTTGGAGATCATGTTTTAATATTTGAGATTAGGGTTACATTTTCCTACGTCAACCTTAGGGTTAGGTGATCCACTTATGATCCATAATATATCAATATATCTAGCATTATTCAAGTGTCAAGAATATTTCAAGTGTGGATGACCTACTTAGGTTTTCTAGGATCATATGTGTAAACCCTAATGATCAATATTCAAGCCATCATCACATTCCTAAATCATCATCTTGATACTTAACATAATTGAGATTCAAGATAAATTTGTTTAAAGTAGAGTCATACACATGATCAAGATTTTCACAAGATTTAGATTCATCATCACAATATAAAGGTTAACCCTTAGTTAAATGTGCATGATTCACATTTTAGGAGAGATAAGTTACAAGATCCGATCTAAACTCATATTTTGTCAAGCTTGGTTTCAATATGATCATTATAGTCAGAATTAAGGTTTCTCAAGGATTAATCATCATTGTTGAATCATTAGACAAATTAAATAAGAAAAGGAACAAGATCTAGGAATATCAATGATAAATATCAAGAATTATGCTTCAAAATTATTTTAAAAGGTGCACTAGATTTTTTGATCAAGATTGACTATTTGTTCATCATTTTTGGAGTTTGGATGCATTGTCTACAATTTAAACAAGATTTGACCATTTTATTGATTTTCTGAATAGAGATGAGCAAAAGTATCTTAATATGGAAAAATGAGGATCGTCATATGTGCAAGGAATGGACTAGATTGATCCACATGATCTAGGCAGCTCACTTGATCAAACGTTTCGTTCAGGCCTTGGGTTCGTCGGTTTAAAACCTTAATTGAGCGGTTCATCAACAATTCATTAGTTCAACTGGGCCGTATCGTCCATCTTGAACCGAACAGTTCAGGGACATCTCCTCCCTCATTCAGGCCTCGCGCGAGCCACAAAGGCAAGCAGAGGAGCTCGCCGGCATGGGGAGGCTTTGGGAGAAAATGATGTAAGGGAAGGCGGCGAGTAGGCCGGCCGGTCTTGCCTCGGCCCTGCGAACTGGAAAAGTGCCTTAGGTGATGGCCCAACGCTGCAAGAAGGAAACGCCCAACCTGGGCTTTACGGTGACGCCACACAACAACAAGAAGGTCGGGGAGGAAATATAGGCACTTGAGGCTAAGAGAGGGAGCATTGGTGAGTCTGAGAGAAATATGTGGCTATTGCAGACCTCGGGGGGGTCCTTTTATAGTGTTGGGCTAGGGTATGTACCAAGACAACCTTGGGTTGCAAACCAAGCTCACTGGAGTGAGAAGGAATGGCGAGGGGCAAGCTTTTGATGGAAATAAAAGCATTAAAGAGGGTAAAACCCATGCTCATTGAGTGCGAAATCATGAGGGGAGTAAAATGGCTCGGTTAGAAATTTGAATTGTGGTCGCAAATGGGAGATCTCACTTTCGGGCCCTCATTTACTCCTTGCCGCTGATTGCAGAGGTAGAAGACGATCAAACGATCATTGGATTCGACCCTGATCCGTGGGAAGGAGATCCAAGGGCTGATACATGCCCTCGATCCCTTGCCACGGATCACTGACTTGGACAAGTAAAAAAAAGGAGCAAATAAAGGGAATAAAAAGGGATTTTGAGCATATAACTTCCAAAATTCATAGAAAATTGTAGGAATGTCCAAATGAGATGATTTTTTTATTGTAACTTCAAAATAATGTGAAGAACCTTTAGAAAATGTTTGAGAACAAAAATATGAAGTTTAATGGATCAGTTTTCTTCTTTGGACAAGGTGATCAATTAATCAAATTTAAGGTGTTATAATGTGTATAAAATTCAAATTGATCACCATATTTTGTATTTGAGTCTCAATGTTGATTATGAAGCTAAGAAAAATGATTGAGGATCATGAGTGAGTATAATGAGGGTAAAATAGTAATTTCATCATACTTATGTAAAATTCCACTTTGTCACATCCTTCCCTCCTTAAAAAGGAATTTTGTCCCCAAAATTCAAAACAACCTCAAAATTGGGACTATTGAAAAACCAGATCATATCCTAAAATACGGGAGTATCCTCAACTTAAATAATCAAAATCATCTCCTCAAAGTTCAAGTAGTACAATCATCATAATTGGGATTCCATGTTCCATATCATAACCCACTTGGTATCAATATATTGTCTAAAGTCATTATATGAGTCACAAATATGGAAAGCATCCTATTGTTCACAAGTTTGGACATATCATATTTTAGGTCAAACAAATAGAGTACTTGAATCAAGTAACAAGGTGACTCTCAATCCCAATATCTCAGGGTCCTAGCTTCTCCATTGGCCTAGGTGGGGTTATACGTCCATGATTTGAGATTTCACATTTCATCATTTCAAGACAACATCATACTTTCAATATCATCATTTTGAGCTCAAAATAAATGGGAAGGTCCCACCCTAGTCCTAAAGAGAGCTAAACCCTAAGTCATAAATCGATAGATTCAATATAGTCATTATTTCAAAATTTCAAGATTTGGGATTTTGAAGTCATAAGTCATATATTCATGGTGATATGTAGACCCAAATAATGTGAACATAGGATTTTTGTTGTGATTGATAATCGTGAGTCACAATTGTATTAATCAATATCAAGGGTCGAGATTTTTGACACCAAAAGTCACAGGTCCAAAATTTTGAAGCTATGGTTTATATTCCTATTTATACCTTGGGGAAGCTCACTCATCCATATTAAATTTTGAGAAACAATTTTCAAGCAATATTCGAGCAACATATCATGATTTCATTATAATTGTATCCAAGGTTGATGAATGATCTACACCTAGGTCTATCTAGGAAGACAACCATAAGCTATAGTCAATATTGTCATATATCAATATCATTATCAAATCAATATTCTAGATCGAGTATCGACCATGGGTTTAACCTATTACACTTAGGTCAACCAGTCCAAATAGGGTGGAAGGGAATACCTTTCCAAACTCTAAATAATCAACAAGATGAAAATTTAGAAGTAGTCATAATAGGGGTGTGGCTTAGGTTAGGGGAGTCATGAGTCAACTACCACACTATCTAGCACATTATTAACATTAGTCATTATCCATTGATCTTATTCAAATAGGGACAATATCAATGATCAAATTGTATGTGTCAAGGTCATAAGATCAAAATTCAAGATCATAATAGGGCAATAATGTCAAGATTTTACAAAGTCAAGTTAATATTTTCATTCCTTTCCTTTCATGATGAAAGTAGTGATATAATTTGGAAATTGAGGATTTGAATTTGGCATTCAAAAGCATAGTAGTGCAAAATCTAGGCCCATCATCATCATATCAAAATTGAGATTGCAAAATGCATCAATGGTCAATAGGAAAACTACTTTTTGCATCATAGGTCTTACATCATGATGTGTCTTAGACTTAGTCAATTGGTATCATGGTCAAGATATCTATAAAATAGGATACGAGTTTGCTTAACTATATTTGAGGTTTAATCAATAATGGGGCAACATGGACATTAATCAAATTGAGACTTCGTCAACAATGAGGTATAAGGTAAAAGTCCTTCTTATTTCACCAAATCAAAATTATTAATATTTACCTCAAACATAGCAAATAGGTAGTCAAACTAGATTAAATCAAGTTTGCATGATATTAGGGGTCATACAAGAGTATTTGATTTCAAGATTCATTGATCAAAATCAAGTTTTCAAATTAAGGTCAGATCATGGTATCCACTTTCAAAATTTAGTGATATTCATTTTTCCCATGCATAAGCTACCCATAATTGAGACATCACGTGGAAAAATATAATGAGAAGGACCACATGATGGGATGAGAAGACTACCTAATCTTCATCTACATAGGTGGCTTAGGATAGTCCTTAAAGAAGAGATGAGATGCTAGAAGACTCTCTAGGATTTCACAAGAGAACCTTTAGGTCCAGTTCTGGATCAATAGAGGCCAGGTAGAGCGGGGGATCTCAGCCACCTTGAAGACAGATAGGAGAAATTATGCCAGGACCTCGAGCCTAGACACCTCAATTTTCACCATTATGGACTTTAGGGTTTCTTGGATGTAAGAGACTTGAGAAATTATTTACTTAAGGTATATGGGAGTGTGTAAGATCCGATACCAACTGTCATGGAACCGTTCTTACCCAAATCCCAATCTTACTACCTAGACAGTGATAAAGGGATTGAAGTGCCCGTCCCTGAGTGGCCCAATAGGATCTATCACACTAGCATATACAATAAGAAATAATAACTCAAAAACTGGATATATAAATGAACAAACTAACCCAATATGGAGATTTAACGAATTTATCCTTATCATCAGAGTTTGTAGAGTGCGGAAGCGATTTTATTCAATATTCCACTTGTATTTCCTAAAATTAAGAAAATCAAGACACAATCATGCAATTGCATGGTTTGCTATCAAAATCAAGCAAAGTGATTTATAACAAAGTAGTATACTTGGCAGGATTTATATTCAAAAGAATAACCAGCAATTTTCATAACCAACATTTATTTGACAAGTTTTTCAAGCAATTCAACTTTTATTACGAATTCCCATTATGCTATAATTTGAGAAGCATGCTTATATATTTTGTGTGACTCTATTACCCCAACGCGATGGGGAAGGTCACCAGGATCCTTCTCACCATAGGAACATAGGGAGCCAATGTACAAGTCCCACCTCTCAACGAGGGGGGTTGCTTGCACCCAATATCAAAATTATCAACATTATCAACATCATCATCATTATCAATATACGGGCAGTCATAATTGTTGGGTTTTAGGGAAGACAGAGAAGGCATCGGAAACAAAAAAATTCTTCTCCCAAACCCAAAATAAAGGAATCGCCTCAGCGTCTATACAATAGGAAGGATGGTTTGTAGAGGTGTACCTTGTCTCGAGGCTTTCTAGGCGACGTTACCTCGCAGCTTGCACGGTCTTCACCTTCGATCTTGGATAGTGTCTGTGCAGCTCCTGGTCTCACCGAGACTATCGGGATTGACAACTGTCCTCCGAGCGGAAGAAGTCTCCCGCTTCTAAAGTAGTCCACACGGACCACTTGGAACTCTGATCTCCCTATCCCACAAGGAATCGGAAGGAGTCGCACCCTCCTGTCGGCGTACTAGTCACCAACACACTCTCATGTAACCAGTTGCTTTTCTGCAGTTGTCTTTCCCTTGTTGTGCCTCCCTTATCGGGTAGAACTTGCTCGGGCTCTCTCAATTGCCACAACCAGAGAGAACGACAACTTTGCAGAGCAACTGGTGTTCTGAGTTGTTGTTCCTGAGAAGCCCCCAATACCCCTATATATATGAGGGTCATGGGACATGATTCTCTACCCCGGGAAATGTGGGATTAAAGTAGGAGTAGAAGGGTTCGAGATTTTCCACAAAACAATCAATCTGTGTTAGCTGAACCGATCAGTTCACACCCTAAAACAATCGTTTCGGGCCCTGAGCCGATCATTTGGGACCTGAGTCGACCATCTGGTGCTCTGAGCCGATCGGTTCATGCTTGAGCCAATCGGTTTGTGGTCCTGGTCCAACTCAAATTGACTTTCAATTGTTTCTAATTAATCAAATATTAATCCTTATCCAAATTGAATTTGTACAAGTGAAACAAATTGTATTTTCAAAATAGTCTTCTGACTTTCCAAACGATCTTAGTTGGTCACATGAATCGACTGGTTCAACACTTGAGCCGATCGTCTCATTGACACATGAGTCGATCATCTCACCAGTTGAGCCGATCGGTTCACCAACCTGAGCTGATTGGTTCAACCCTGTGAGCCAATCGGTTGGGGCAGCAGACTATGCAAAATCAGTCAATTGTAGTTTCAATCAATCAAATACTCCAATCAATCGGTCCAACACCTTCAACACTATGATACTGAGCTATCAATTGATTGAGTGTTTAATTGAACTACTAAACTCCTTTACTAATCAATCTAAACATCATTTGTGGATAAATTCCTCTTCCAAGTTAAATCCTATGTGTGTGACCCTGCAGGTCCATTTCACGTTGGTAATGAAAGTCCATAACACTTATGCCTTCACAAGCAAAGAGCGGTGCCTAGTCACACATTAGTGCTACCCAAGTGAAATAGAAAGTTGGAGAACAACTTTCAATCCTACAATCCATGAATGGTGTTATAGCGAATGTATAATTCCTTCGTCACTGATATCCCCAATGAACTCAAGGCATGGAACAGTCATCCTGTCAACGTTCATTCACTTTCTTGATGTTAGAGTAGATTGGAGGAGATATGTATGACATCAATATCACATACTGATTCACACATGCATGCACACCTATCTCAATCCTACTCATCAAGTGGCCATGGATATCAAACTCCCTCAGGAGGGACAAATCCCATATCTATCACTCACCCCTCAAAAGCGCCATGTGTCAAAGCCACCCAATCATCACCTTTATAACAACCCATGTTTTAGGATTGCGTTTGATGATGTCAAAGTGTACCCAACGACATGTGTTGAGTGTAGTGATTTCAGGTCAAAGAATCACACTCACCACCATCATTGTGAGAACTAACTGTGACTACCATATCATGGTTCCATGTGTCAAACTCACGGTGGGTCTGTTCGATAAACTTGTTCTCTAACAAGTACCTATGTGTTTGGTTTGATATCTCCATATCATGACTAATGATATTTTGTCATCAACCAACACCACAATCTAGTCTTATGTGTCATTGCTGTCTATCTACCTTCCGTAATGACATCCGACTAGGGACATAATAGGAATGCACAAACTCTTAGCATCCGTATGTTCTCATCGTTCAAGTCCTTATCCTGAAAGCATACGTCATTGAGTACTGTCATTCTCTAGACATTCAATCTGATCTATCATTATCTCATATGATTCAACCAGAAAGAATTGGAAGCTTGCCTTTGATGTTTATCAAATCAATCTTAATGTATCCCACTAATCATCCCATGATTGGCTCTCAGGGCATACATACCAACATACTCCCACTTGCACTACGAGCCAATCACCCTTGAATCATATTCATAGTGATCTTCAAACATGTCCTACATGTTACTGTGCTCTAGTGCTAACATAGTGAGTTATGGCAACACCTTGTCAAAGTCAGTATTAATTGCATGTCTCTCATCTCTTCGTTGTACGTCACACGTATGAGATGGAGTTGTCGTTAATATGCGATCTAGTATTCCTTTGTGAACCTTTAGCTACATTGCATGACCAATCACTCCTAACTTGTCATCAATGACCGTAATGTCTATAAGTTCATCTCTATGAACTCCTAGATCCATATAGTATCCACTGTTGTTCTTTAACACACAGATACTCGACATTTCCTTTTAAAATAACTTTATTGGAACGTTTCTATTTATCAACAAACATTCACTTTTATATACCCCATATATATTGCGATTAATTTTCTATCCTTTTCGGAAGTTTGCATCAGTGTAACTCTTTACAGTGAACCCTTCCTTATTTCCATAGAACTAGTACTTCTCAAGTACTTATCAAGTTCCTATGGTATCCAGTAACCCTTACTGGAATTAGACAAACATCCACTCGTCATGTCCCACATATGAGTTATCAGGATGAGCACATCATATTGTCATGTCCTACATACAAGATGATGAATGCTTTTTATTCTTTCTATGTCCTATACATGCAAGATGATGGGATGATTACATACATGATAGATCCATATCTATTCATAGTGTTCCCATTCTTCATAAGAATTGGACACTTGGCCTTAGAATACTAACTCCATGTAACATGGATAAGTTTTCTCCCACTGAATCTGTGCACACTGAACCTTTCAGTATAGATTGCCAATGTATGCTTTCTCTTTTCAGGTCAAGAGGTTTTCGAGAACTATCTCTATAGATCTCTATTCCTATCACATAGGAAACGTCTCTATCTTCCCTAAAGATAATTTCCACTTTGGATTTCCATTCTAGAACATTTCCATTTCACATCAACATGTGGAATGTGAATACATCCCACTAAATCACATATCCCTTCTTTATCTTTGTCATATCAGTCAATCCCTTTGACTATATCATCAAAGTAAAGATCCATCTCTAAGTTGCTTGTACTCAATCAATCACATTGATTATTCCATTGTAACTTATAGACTTTATTTGCATTAATGGATTCATAAACCTTATAGGTTGTGTCACATACACATCCTTGTTTTATTCCTTATAGAAATGATGTTTTAGTATCTGTATGCCAAATCTCTTAGTCATTAAGTTATAATCAACAAGAATCATCCTTCTCTAAATGTTATCCATGTGTCTTAACACTTAAGACTCATTCACACTTATGGATTTCATCCCAATGGGTGCTACCATCAAGGTCATACCTTATGATTCACATGGAAGTCATTTAGCATGTAATGGTCATAAACCATAACTCAAAATCGGGTTCCTCATATTCATCTAGATAGTTGACTCATCACATGACCAACTCATCATATAGATATTTGAGGTGTATATGTTAAGGAATTTGAGAACTCACAACACTTTGTGATTCTTAATATCCTTTATTAGTGTAGGGTATTCTTTATTTAAGAAGAACTTAGTTATTTGATAATCATCCTCTAACTCCTTAGAGTATGACTCCTTGATTTAGACATCACCATGCCTTAATCATGAGTTAACTATGATACACTATCATAATCACTCATAAGGATCTCAAACATTTGGTTCAAGTATTTCATTCATTGATCTCATCAAGAATTAACACTTTACCAAATTCGTACTTCATCTATGATATTCTTTAACACTTCAAGATATTCATATTGGTATTTCTCTAAACACCATTTGAAGTATTAGCATTAACTCTAATAGGTATGTAAATACATCTCATGTATTATACCTAACAGGATAATCATTCTCCCACTACCTTAGTGAAGATTGATTAATCATGTCCAAGAGATTCATGTCTCTTACTGGTTCTCTAACCAAAAGAGTCTAGATTTATCCATCATATGGAAACTAGAAATGAATTTCTCATGATTAATGCTAATTTTATTGTTTGAGTTATCAATAAACTTTAGGTATCATTTTATCTTATGCATACCAAGTATCAAAAGATAAATAAGGCATTGCCATAAAGATCATATCTTTGAGATTGAAACATCAACATCATTAATTGCCATTATTGTCATACAATATGCAAAAATAATGTGTTTCTATCCATTGGAAAATATGAAATAGCAGTTCATAACTCTATTACATGCCTTTAAGGCTGAAAATAAACTAAAGTACTCCTATCTATGGCGGCAACACTTGCCCCATGTATTGGGTGCTTTACACTTTATATCTTGGTATCATATACCAAAAAAGTGTTACAAGTTTATTTTATGACACCTTCAGGTGGAGACATTTGTCCCCTCCTTCTTCTTTAGTTCTTCCAGATAGAGTGGACAATTCCTTTTCCAATGTCCTGGCTTTTGACAATGGTGGCAATTGCCTCTCTTGGTCACACCTCCTTTGGCCTTGAGAGTTGAAGATGACTTGGGCTGCTGGCTAGCATCAGAACATTTCTTAAACTTTCCCTTGCCCTTGCGCTTGGACTTGCCTTTCTTGCTGTTGATCATCATCACAGACTTAGGCTTGTCCTTCTTCATCTGTGCCTTGGCTATCCTCAACATACCCAACAACTCTGTCAACGGCTTGTCAAAGTTGTTCATGTTGTAGTTCATCACAAACTGACTATAGAATTCTGGCAACGATTGTAGTATCACATCAATAGCCAACTCTTGGCTCAGGGGAAATCCCAGTCTCATCAGGTTCTCCACATACCCAATCATCTTGAGCATGTGAGGACCAAAGGGATCTCCTTCTGTCATGACACACTTGAACAACACCCTGGAGACATCATATCTCTCTTGCCATGCTTGATCTTCATACATGTTCTTGAGATGGTGAATCATATCAATGACACCCATGTTCTCATGTTGTCTCTGCAACTCGTGGTTCATGGAGCACAACATCAAGCACTTTGCATCAATGGCATCATCAGAATGCTTCTTATAAGCATCCCTTTCTGTCTTTGGTGCGGCAGGAGCAGGTTCCTCTAGAATTGGAGTATCCAGGGCATAGAGCTTTCGCTCTTAAGTGAGAACAATTCTCAATGTCCTAAACCAGTTGTGGAAGTTAGTCCCATTCAGCTTGTCCTTTTCAAGGACCGATCGCAAAGTGATTTTTGTTTGTTGTCATTTGTACTATAAAAGGAAATATATGCAGTTTAGTCCAAAACTCAATTTTGACTTATTTGATTGATTTGAAAAGTTGACAATATAATTATGAATTTAATTAATTATCACTCCCACTATTTTTGTTCAAATTGATAGCCCACACCATCACTTCGGAAGATTGCAGTGTACAACCTTCTAGTGGGTCAAGATCCTAAAATCCTCTAAGTCATGGACCAGCCAGGGCTGTCACCCACAACTTAGATATTCCAGGTAGGCAACTCTTGCCCATTGCATCATATGCAACTCTTGAAAGATGTCATATGCAACTCCTTGCCATGATCACCTCCATGCCTCAAGGTTCTAGATCCTATCTAGGTCACCTTGTTAAGTTTGACCCAAAGCCAACACGATGAATATGCACCCTGCTAGGGCAGACCCACATATTCATCCTTCACGCTTCCACGAGATAGAATGTGCACTACACTAGGGCATGCCCACACTTGGCCGATCAAGCTTTTCACGTGTGTCACATTTGGAAGGCATCTAAAACTTTAATATTTAATGAGGGATTTGGTTTTTATAGGTACATATACATATCCAATCACCACAATACATAGTACGTATCATATACATGCTATATCCCATAGAAAACATGTGAAATGATGAAAGTGATGATTATGGCCATCCTAATGTGATTCCTCGAGCCAAGAGGAA
Source organism: Alisma plantago-aquatica (assembly GCA_963693085.1). Classification (NCBI taxonomy): domain Eukaryota; kingdom Viridiplantae; phylum Streptophyta; class Magnoliopsida; order Alismatales; family Alismataceae; genus Alisma; species Alisma plantago-aquatica. The sequence goes on along the minus strand of OY856409.1, from coordinate 377,148,982 downwards.
TCACGGTCATCTAGGTCTACATCACATGCAACCTATCCAAGATGAAGTGCTATAGCCGTCCGAGTTGATCAACTCATCACATGAATGACCTGCTCGCCCTGGCTGGTCGTCTGGGTGCCACCAGCCGATCGGTTGGCTCCTCCAACATCTCCTCATGTCGCCACCCACTCATCTTGCTCCTCGAGCCGATCGTCTGGATCGCCAAACGACCGGTTCACACCTTGAACCGATCGTCTGAGTCGTCGTCAGATGGTCCTCCGTTCTTTGACATAACAGGAAATAAAAGATTTATCCTATTTTATATTTGAATTGGGAAACCCCGAGTTACATTCGGGGGGAGCAAAGGTAGGAAAGAAATATTGAGTTATCTTGAGTTACATCTGGAATAAGGAGGTAGGGAATCGGTGCGCAGACCGAGATGCAAGAAACCACATTCAACCAAGCACACACATAGGGTATATTGGCCATAACCACGCTATACATCCACCACAAAAATCATTTAAGGGTGACGCGTATCGAGTGCATTCATATTATATATCATATATGTATATTGGGATTTGTTGATTTAGGATTGGACATGCATAAAGCCAATTTTATTCGCATCGTATGCAATAAATAAAGGCGACAAACCAAAATCGATCATATCGATAATCATAAAGTATAGAGCAGTTGACGAGGCTCTGATACCACTTTTGGGTTTTAGGGGAGACAGAGAAGGCAACAAAAACAAAAAAAATTCTTCTCCCAAACCTAAAATAAAGGAATCACATCAACATATATACAATAGGAAGGATGGTTTGCAGAGGCGTACCTTGTGCCGAGGCTTGCTCGACGATGTTACCTCACAGCTTGCATGGTCTTCACCTCCGATCTTAGACAGTGTCTGGGCAGCTCCTGGTCTCACTGGGACTATCGTGATTGACAAGTGTCCTCCGAGCGACAGAAGTCTCCCGCCTCTAAAGTAGTCCACACAGACCACCAGGAACTCCTATATCCTTGTCCCACAAGGAATCGGAAGGAGTTGCACCCTCCTGTTGGTGTACTAATCACCAACACACTCTCCTGCTACCAGTTGATTTTCTACAGTTGTCTTTCCCTTGTTGTGCATCCCTTATTGGGTAGCACTTGCTCGGGCTCTCTCGGTTACCACAATCAGAGAGAATGACAACTTTGCAGAGCAATTGGTGTTCTGAGTTGTTGTTCCTGAGAAGCCCCCAATACCCCTATATATAGTAGGGTCATGGGATAGGGTTCTCTACCCCAGACAATGCAGGATTAAAGTAGGAGTAGAAGGGTTTGAGATTTTCCACAAAACAACCAATCTGTGTCAGCTGAACCGATCCGTTCACACCCTGAAATGATCGTTTCAGGCCCTGAGCTGATCGTTTGGGACCTGAGTCGATCGTCTGGTGCTCTGAGCCGATTGGTTCATGGTCCTAGTCCAACTCAAATTGACTTTCAATTGTTTCTGATTAATCAAATATTAATCCTTGTCCAAATTGAATTTGTACAAGTGAAACAAATTGTATTTGTAAAATAGTCTTTTGACTTTCCAAATGATCTCGGTTGGTCACATTAATCGACTGGTTCAACACTTGAGTCGATCATCTCATTGACACATGAGTTGATCATCTCACCGATTGAGCTGATCGGTTCACCAACCTGAGCTGATCGGTTCAACCCTGTGAGCCGATCGGTTGGGGCAGCAGACTGTGCAAAATCAGTCAATTGTAGTTTCAATCAATCCGATACTCCAATAAATCGGTCCAACACCTTGAACACTATGATACTGAGCTATCAATTGATTGAGTGTTTAATTGAACTACTAAACTCCTTTAGTAATCAATCTAAACATCATTTGTGGATAAACTCCTCTTCCAGGTTAAATCCTATGAGTGTGACCCTGCAGGTCCATTTCACGTTGGTAGTGAAAGTCCATAACACTTATGACTTCACAAGCAAAGAGCGGTGCCTAGTCGCACATCAGTGCTACCCAAGTGAAATAGAAAGTTGGAGAACAACTTTCAATCCTACAATCCATAAATGGTGTTACAACGAATGTATAATTCCTTCGTCACTGATATCCCCAATGAACTCAAGGCATGGAACAATCATCCTGTCAACGTTCATTCACTTTCTTGATCTCAGAGTAGATTGGAGGAGATATGTATGACATCAATATCACATACTGATTCACACATGTGTGCACACCTATCTCAATCCTACTCATCAAGTGGCCATGGATATCAAACTCCCTTAGGAGGGACAAATCCCATATCTATCACTCACCCCTCAAAAGCCCCATGTGTCAAAGCCACCCAATCATCACCTTTATAACAACCCATGTTTTAGGATTGTGTTTGATGATGTCAAAGTGTACCCAACGACATGTGTTGAGTGTAGTGATTTCAGGTCAAAGAATCACACTCACCACCATCACTATGAGAACTGACTGTGACTACCATGTCATGGTTCCATGTGTCAAACTCACGGTGGGTCTGTACGGTAAACTTGTTCTCTAACAAGTACCTATGTGTTTGGTTTGATATCTCCATATCATAACTAATGAGATTCTGTCATCAACTAACACCAAAATCTAGTCTTATGTGTCATTGCCGTCTATCTACCTTCCACAATAACATCCGACTAGGGACATAATAAGAATGTACAAACTCTTAGCATCCGTATGATCTCATCGTTCAAGTCCTTAACCTGAAAGCATACGTCATTGAGTACTGTCATTCTCTAGACATTCAATTTGTTCTATAATTATCTCATATAACTGAACCAGAAAGAATTGGAAGCTTGCCTTTGCTGTTTATCAAATCAATCTTAATGTATCCCACCAATCATCCCATGATTGGCTCTCAGGGCATACCAACAATAATGAGCATGCATTTTATATTTTCATGTTTTTCAAAATATAGTATAGAAAAATGGAAGACTAATCATAGGGAATAGTAGATCATCCAAGTAAGTAGCCAAGTATATAGTCAAGAGATAGATAAAAGTATCTTCAATACAATCAAGGAGGAGTTATATAATAGTGTACCTTTCACCGAGGATTTTGAGTATAGATCAACTAGTAATAGGTAGACCCTTTGAGTTGATCCTAAATTAACAATGTTTGGATCAAGGTTCAGGGTCATGATATTTGGAGATCATGTTTCAATATTTGATATTAGGGTTACATTTTCCTAGGTCAACCTTAGGGTTAGGTGATCTACTTATGATCCATAATATTTCAATGTGTCTAGCATTATTCAAGTCTCAAGAATATTTCAAGTGTGGATGACCTACTTAGGTTTTCTAGGATCATATGTATAAAATCCAATGAGCAATATTCAAGTCATCATCACATTCCTAAATCATCATCATGATACTTAACATAATTGAGATTCAAGATCAATTTGATTAAAGTAGAGTCACACACATGATCAAGGTTTTCACAAGATTTAGATCTATCATCACAATATAAAGGTTAACCCTTAGTTAAATGTGCATGATTCACATTTTAGGAGAGATAAGTTACAAGATCAGATCTAAACTCATATTTTGTCAAGCTTAGTTTCAATATGATCATTATAGTCAGAATTGATTAATCATCATTGTTGAATCATTAGACAAATTAAATAAGAAAAGGAACAATATCTAGGAATATCAGGATAAATATCAAGAATTATTCTTGAAAAGTATTTTTAAAAGGTTCACTAGATTTTTCTGATCAAGATTGACTATTTGTTCATCATTTTTGGAGTTCGGATGCATTGTCTACAATTTAAACAAGATTTGACCATTTTACTGATTTTCTGAATAGAGATGAGCAAAAGTACCTTAATATGGAAAAACGAGGGCCGTCAGATGTACAAGGAATGTCCTATATTGATCCACGTGATCTAGGTGGCTCACTTGATCAAACATTTGGTTCAAGACTTGGCTTCGTCAGTTTAAAACCTTAATTGAGCGGTTCATCAACAAGTCATTGGTTCAACTGGGTCGTCTGGTCCCTCTTGAACCGAATGGTTCGGGGACATCTACTCCCTCGTTCAGGCCTCGTGCGAGCCACAAAGGTAGGCGGAGGAGCTCACTAGTGTGGGGAGGATTTGGGAGCAGATGAAGGAAGGGAAGGCGGTGAGTAGGCCGGCCGGTCTTGCCTCAACCCCGCGAACTGGAAGAGTGCCTTAGGTGATGGCCCGACGCTGCGAGGAGGAAACGCCCAACCTGGGCTTTGCGGTGACACCACAAAATAGCAAGAAGGTCGAGGAGGAAATATAGGCACTCGAGGCCAAGAGAGGGAGCATTGGCGAGTCTGAGGGAAATATGTGGCTATTGCGGACCTCAGGGGGGTCTTTTTATAGTGTTGGGCTAGGGTTTGTACCAAGACAACCTTGGGTTGCAAACCAAGCTTGCCGGAGTGAGAAGGAATGACAAGGGGAAAGATTTTGATGGAAATCAAATCATTAAATGGGGGTCAAACCAAGGCTCGTTGAGTGCGACATCATGAGGGGAGTAAAACGGCTTGGTTAGAAATTTGAATTGTGGTCACGGGCGGGAGATCTCACTTCCAGGCCCTCATTTACTCCTTGTCGCTGATTGCGGAGGTAGAAGACGATCAAATGGCCGCTGGATTTGACCATGATCCATGAGAAGGAGATCCAAGGGCCGAGACTTGCCCCCGATCCCTTGCCACGGATCACTGACTTGGACAACTCAAAAAAAGTAGCGAATAAAGGGAATAAAAAGGGATTTTGAGCATATAACTTCCAAAATTCATAGAAAATTGTAGGAATATCCAAATGAGATGATTTTTGGATTGTAACTTCAAAATAATGTGGAGAACCTTGAGAAAAAGTTTTAGAACAAAAATATGAAGTTTGATGGATCAATTTTCTTCTTTGGACAAGGTGATCAATTAATCAAATTTAAGGTGTTATAATGTGTATAAAATTCACATTGATCACCATATTTTGTATTTGAGTCTCAACATTGATTTTGAAGCCAAGAAAAATGATTGAGGATCATGAGTGAGTATAATGAGGGTAAAATAGTAATTTCATCATACTTATGTAAAATTCCACTTTGTCACAGGAAGTTCCAAGATGGCTAGCACATCCACAACTTCTATTCCTCTTCAATGAGGTAACCAAGGTGGCGCACCACATCCTCTCTCATCTGTTTGGATTAAGTAGAGTCTAAGGGCATGTCGTGTAGAGGCTTGGAGGACATCTTCCACAAGATGGAAAAAGGTTGCTATATGGAGGATAATCTAGATTTTTTCTCCTCTAACATGATCTCTCAATTGACAACTCAAATTTGAATCTGCTAGATCGACATCTTCATCGACAAAAGATACATCTTCTTGTTGAATAACAAGAGAACACAAAGGTATCATCTTAAACCTCTTTTGATATTTTATATACTAGAGTTTTATAGCCAAGATAGATCTGATGGAATGTGAATTTTGGAGGAAAATATTAATATTTCATCGTGGCCTCCTACCTCAAAAATCCTACAAAACATTCTAGATTACATGTCAAAAGAAATTAGGAGACTTGAGAATTTATACCACATGTGAAAATATAATATTTCTTTGGTTCATTCCATCATGTAGCTATGGGTGGTGATATTCCCTGAGAGCCAATCATGAAAAACACTAGAGGGGGGTGAATAGGGTTTTATGATAATTTTAAAAATTATTTAAGCAAACAACCACAAAAAGATTGGTGAAGGAGGCAAGGTGTTTAGAGTGGTTTCACCCTTAGCAAATACTAAGGGAGTCAGTCCACTACCTGGTTGTTCCCTATCGGGATTTTGAAAGCAATTGTATTTTATTACCGTGCAAGGATGTTACATAAGATACAACTACCTTCAAAACCCTTAGGATAGACTTCACCTAGAAGTAGTCCCACCAACCTTGAAGCAGCCTTCTTCGAATTAACTCCAAAATCCCTCTTGAAGTAGCCTTCCTCTTGAAGTAGCTTCCCATTGAGACAACCTTCTTGAAGTAATCCTAAGTCCACTGAGCTACCTTCACCACCTAAAGAAGCTCCAACAACATCCTTTCTGCAGCCTCCAACCTAGGAGTAGCAAAGGATAACAAAATATAATAGAAAGAACAAGATTGGAAGAAAGAAACAATGTTACCAATTTAGTACAACGCTTTGATCCTATATCAAGCGTGTTGATCTCCTATCCACTATAGATGAACGTGGTAGTGTGGTGTCTAGGAGATACTAGGCTATAGGACACTAATGTAGAGCTCAAAGAAATAGATTGCAAGTGTAGCTCAGCTTGTTGCTCACAAGGAATGATTCTCAAGTGTAATTGTATGCACAAGTGATACTTTGGGTGTCCTAAGGCATGTCCTATTTATAGGAATGGCCTACTAGTGCTTAGGGATGTTCTAGACACTTTCTAGGGTGTTCTTAGTGCTCAACTAGCCATTAGGTGTCCACTAATTACATTGCAATGACTAGTTGTTTAATGTTGAAAAGTGCAGTCCAGAACCTTTCTCGGTTGAGAAGTTTGTCAACCAAGAGACTCTCGGTCGAGGAATTTTTTGACCAAGTAAAGGCCTGGAATGATTGTATTGCAATGTTCATTTCTAACTACCAACCACTTTTCAACTCAGTCTAACATCTATAGAATTTGCTAGAAGGACTATTCTCGGTGGAGAATATTGTCGACCGAGACTATCTCAGTTGAGGAATTTGTCGACCGAGAATGTCCATGTTCCAATGTGTTGAGTCATGTACTAAGTGTGTATCAATGTGTAATTGTGCTTATATCTTAAGGGAGGATCTTTCTAAGTGTTGTGAGTGGATAGGGAAGATCTAACACTTGATTTACATGATGTCTAAGTACTTGTACAAGTTTTTACATTGAGTACAACCATGAAAATAAAAGCAATCTAAGCGTGTTGATCTTCCAATTTATATAGATATTCAACTATCCACTTCCTTATTTGTTTATCCCTGAAACACTCAAATAACAAGTTAGTTCCACAAAAATGAAATGTTTGTCATCATAAAAACAAAGGGTTTGATAATGTCAAATTTAGCCAAAAAATCATATGATTGTAATGTCACATCTTGTAATTGGTTTGAAGGTTAATACATGCATTTTTTATTATTATGTTTCTTTCAATATGGGATAATGAATAAATATAATAATGTCCTAAGAATATATGAGTCCATAACATGTGAATTCACTTTGAGAACCTAAACATGAGAACATGTGTATGTTAAGAATATTCATTCTTTTCTGAGTCCCTAGTGAAATATTATTCTGGAAATGAGGACACAATAATACATTAAGACTAGTATGTGTTGATTGATGACTACATCTCATTATTCATGAGAATGAATATCAAATCAAACATATATATACTTGTTATGAACAAGTGTACAGTATGAACCCACTTTGATTTTGATACATGGAAGCCCATAATGGCAGTCAAAATCACACAAATGTAACAATGGTGATTGTGGTCCTTAGACCTAAAGTCACTACAGTGATTGCATGTTGTTCAATGTGCTTTAACACTACTCAATGTAACCTTGAAAGGGTTGCTATACAAGAAGTGCTTAGGTGCATTGTGACACATGTGGAGTATTGTGAATCATGTAGATGGAATTTGTCCCTCCCCTTGGATAGATATATTGGCCACTTGACGAGTGAGACTACAAAATGCATGGCCATGCTTATGTGAGTCAATATATTATATCGAGCTCATTTGTATCTCAATAGTCTACTCTAGATCAAGGAACAAAGATTGAACATTAAGCGGATGATGTTTCCATATCTCAGATTCAATATGAATATCAGAGACAAAGGGATTGCACAATCATTGTAACATTAGTCACAATACTAGGTTAATTTGTTCTCCAACTTCTCTAATTACTTGAATAGAAATGAAGTTTTATTGAATACCAATAATTGCTCATGAAACAATAATTTGATTATGAATATCATTGCCAATGTAATTTGGAGCCTACAGGGTCACATGTATATGATGCATTGAATAGGAGTACAATTGTGGACAATATTCAAAATATTCCAAGTCAAATTGATTACTAAAAAATTTAGGTAATCAACAAGAATAATATTGGAATATAATCTAAGTGAGTTGGTTAAAAGGTTTAAGCCAGTTAATTGGATTTAAATTGTTGACTTATATGATAAGTCAAATGACTAACCTCAAGCAATCAACTAGAGTCAGATGATGGAAAATTAGTTATTTGATTAATATGATTAATTAGTTAATCAATTAATTATAAGATTCCATAATATTATAATTTCCTATTTGGCAGCCCATGAGTGGCCCACTTTAAATGCATCTGCAACCTTTTGTTTCCCAAGATTCTAGGAAATCATGTTTCCTTTCCTCTCCTATTTATAAGGGCTTGATGTCCAGATTTTAGACGTGCTCTTATTTGTAAACCCTAGTTGCCATCATCCCTGAGAGAGAGAAAGAAGAAGGAGAGAGATTGTGATGTTAGCACATCACCAAGTGAAGGTTGCTCCTTCCCACCGACCCAGGTAGCATGATGAGGAGTTCCAGTCCATCCACATGGACTATGTACAAATGTAGGCACTGAGTGACTATGTTTGGCTGACGTCAGTGAATATTTTCCATGCACACAAGGAACATCACACACCACCGTGCAAGGAGAACGTCGATGAACCTACTGCATGAAAGGGTATACCTCACACACCTTCCTTCTAAATATGTTGTTGATGATGATATCTACTTATATGATATGTGGAGAATTTTTATTTATTTCTGATGAGCTTTCCGCCTTCACGAATCCTACCAGTGGTATCAGAGCCGCATCGATCTATGATGTATTTGGATCAATATCAATATGATCATATTTTTTATACCATTTTTTGTTTATGCATGCAATGTGAACTTAAAACTATTAATGTGCATATCTGATCTAATTCCACATAAGCCACTGATCTTTTGTTTTTGACCTGACAGAATAGGTCATTTATGGAAAAACTTAATTTTCCCTAGTGCATGAAAGAGAAATTTCATAGACCTTTTAGGAGTGCTTCCTGTGTGTACCACACCTTGTCTGCATGGGAGTCAAAATTATTTAATGAGGAAAGTCCCACATTAAAAAGTACTACAATTTTTAACATGTATATGTATATGATAGATATACCTATTAAATCATACATGTGGACCTCAAAATATGTTTTATGTGGTGAATGTATGTATGGTTATGGCCTAGGACCCCTTTTGTGCATATTGTGCATGGATGTGAATGTTGTGGATGGGAGTGAATAGTTGTGCATGTATCTTTTTGTATAAGTATTTGCCTTGCTTTCCTAGACTCATATTTTATTTCAAAAAATAATAAATTCTATACCCTCTAAATTCCTCTCAAATGTAACTCGAGGTTCTCCTTATACATATCATGTAATATTATATATGAATAGATATAGTTTGGAAGGACTTGACATGAAGAGGGAACTTGAAGGTCCAACTTCAAGGAGTGTCTATGAAGAGGAAACTTGAAGATTTAACTCCAAGGAGTGCCCATGGAGATGAAACTTAAAGATCCAACTCCAAGGAGCATCCATGGAGAGGCAACTTGAATATCCAACTCTAAGGAGCGTCCATGGAGGTGTTTTCCATGATACTGATCAAATGAAAGTTCATTTGGAAGTTCATAGGTTGATTTTTCATTAGATGCAAAAGACCTTAGGTGGTTAGTAATCCTTTGTGGCTCCAAAGAACAACATTATTATGGCCATAACCAATTCTTGTATGCTTGTGGATTGTATGTATGTGGATTGTGATTATGGATATAATGTTTATATGATACATATTGTAAGTATCTGGTGCTTGATATGTACATTATATAAATAGAACCCATCATATAAAATATCAAGTCTCATATGCTTTCCAAAAGAAACACACATGAAAAGCTCGACTATGCATAGACACACTAAAGCATGGTGCGATGTCTGTCTCATGTAAGTGTGAGAATAGATATGTGGGTTTGCCAAAGTAGGGTGCATATTCTATTGTCTTGGATTTTGGGTCAGGCTTAACTAGGTGAAATTAATAAGATTAAGTTCCTAGAAGCATAGAGGTTGAATATGACAATGAGTTGTGCATACCATTTATCAAGAGTTGCATAAGATGTTATTGGTAAATGTTGCCTACCTAAATAATCAAGTTGTGGGTGATCAACCAAAACTCACTCATGTTTTGATGAAATATGGATCTTTACCCACTAGAAGATTGTATGTTGCAATATTTGCAAATTATTAGTGAGGGATATGAATTTGAAGAAATTAGTGGGAGTGGTAATTACTTAAAGGCCCGGTTAATATCATCAAATAAAATCAAATCAATATATTGACTCATGTGAATGTTTTCTTGTATGGAAAACAACAACAACAATAACTTCTCATTGTGATGGTCCTTTAGAAGGTAAAAAACTTAATGGGAATAACTTCCATGATTGGTTCAAGACTCTAAGAATTTTTCTCACTCGTGAGCGTAAGATCTTAACCCTAGACACACCAATACCATAGGAACCAACTCCGAATGTGACTAGGGTAGAAAGGGATGCTTACCTCAAGCATGATGATGAAATAAGAGACATCTAATGACTCATATTGTGATCCATGAATCATGAACTACACAAGCAACATTAGAACATGGGATTTATGGAGATAGTCACTCATCTCCATAACATGTATTAATATTAGGCAAAGCAAGATAGGTAAGATTTATCCAAGGAATTGTTCAAGTGTAGCTTGGGAGAGGGTGATCTAGTCAGGCCCCATGTGCTCAAATTAATTGGGTATGTGGAAAGCCTAGCTAGAGTAGGGCTTCCTTTAGGCCAATAGTTGTCTACGGATGTGATCCTACAATCATTGTTGAAATCATATATCTAGTTTGTTATGAACTACAATATGAACAACTTTGACAAGCCATTGACATAGTTTCTTGGAATTTTGAGAACTATTAAGGGACAAATGAAGAAAGACAAGCCCAAATCCATGTTGATCATCAACAAAGGAAAGGGGAAACTCAATGGTAACGGGAAAGAAAATAAAAGTTCTTAAATCTGATCAAAACTCCAAATCTTATGCACTTAAAGTAAAAGTAGGAATGAATAAAGAAGGTAGTTGTCACCATTGTCACTAGCCTAGACATTAGAAAAGGAATTGCCCACTTTACTTAGAGGACATCAAGAACAAGAAGAAGGGTATAGAGATCTACAATCATGTATTTATGTTATTGAGATAATTTTATCTACTTCATCATCATGTGTATTATATATAGGATGTGGATCTCATATATGTTTAACTATGTTGGATATAAAAATAAGTAGACCCTTGAAGAAGGGAGAGGTGGACCTATGTGTTGCAAATGTAGAAAGATTTGATGCTACTACCTCAAGCACCTAATATTTATCTATGCCAAATGGGCTTGTAATAGTGTTAGAGAATTGCTATTTCGTTGATGTTATAAGTAGGAACATTAAATTTTGATTATTTTTTGGATAAGAAAGGATTTGAATTTTATATTAAGAATGGTCAATGTTCTATTTTTAAAGATGATATATTTTATGGAAGATCCCCTATGTCCTATGGTCTTTACTTGTTAGATCTTAAGACAAATGTATACAATATAAATACCAAATGGCTAAAAATTAATGACTCAAAGTAGACATACATTTGGCATCGTCATCTAGGGAACATAAATGAGAAATACATTTCTAGACTCCACAAAGATGGTTATCTAGACTCTTTTGACTTTGAATCAATAGAAACATGTGAGGATTGTTTAATGGGCAAGATGACAAAAGATCCTTTCTCTAGAAATAGTGAGAGAGCAAGTGATCCATTGGCTCTCATACATGCTAATGTATGTGGACCTTTTAGCACAAATTCTAGAGGTGGCTACCAGTACTTCATTATGTTTACTGATAATCTTGATAGATATGGATTTGTGTATTCAATGAAAGACAAGTTTGAATCCATTGAAAACTTCAAGGAATTTATGAATTAAGTAAAAAAGTAACTCTGTAAAAGTGTTAAAGCACTTCAATCTGATTGAGGTGAAGAATACTTAAGCCAAGAGTTTGTGAATCTTCTGTGAGACCATGGTATTGTATCGCAATGGACACCACCTGGAACACCACAACATAATGGTGTATTAGAAAGAAAGAATCGCACCCTATTGGACATGGTAGATTAATGATAACTTTTTTTTATCTTCCAACTTCCTTCTAGGGATATGTTTTAGAAACCCCAATATTTACACTTAACTGCGTACCGTCTAAATCAATTCAAAAGATACCATATGAGATATGGACTAGAAAACATCACAATGTGTCTTTTATGAAGATTTGGGGATGTGAAGATTATGTGAGAAAATTGTTTTCTAAAAAGATAGGACCTAAATTAGATAAATGTTATTTTGTTGAATATCCTAAGGAAACCAAGGGATACTACTTCTATATTCCATCTGACAACAAATTGTTTGTTTCCAAAACTATTGTATTCCTTGAAAATAAATTTATTTTTGAAGGAGCCAACAGAGGAAAAATAGAACTCAAAGAAGTTTGATACCAACAAGAAAACATTTAAACTATGAAGGAAAACAAGGAATAAGAGGAATCGCAAAAAATTTGGAGTTTCAAGTTCCTAGTGTAACACAAGAACCTAGAAGGTCTACTAGAACATGCCTTGAGCCAAAGAGATTTGCATATCTCATGATTCAACAAGGCGATGAGTTGTTCATAAATGAGGATGAGCCAACAACCTACTTAGAAACTATTTAGGAACCAAACTCTAACATGTGGCTTGAAGCCATGAGATCTAAGATGGACTCCATGTATGCCAACAAGGTATGGACCTTTGTGTATCCACCTGAAGGGGTAAAACCTATACAGTGCAAGTGAGTCTCCAAAGAGAAAAATGACATGTATGGTAATGTATAAAACTACAAAGGGTGATTAGTTGCAAAATGTTTTAAGAAAGTTCAAGGTGTTGACTATGATGAAACTCTTTCACCAGTTGCCATGGTTAAATCCATCAGGATCATGCTTGCCATTGTAGCTTATCATGACTATGAAATCTAGAAAATGGACGTTAAAACCAAATTCCTTAATGGGAATATGCTTGAGGATGTGTGCAGGACACAACCTGAAGGTTTCACCGCTCCAAATGAAGCCAAAAAGGTATGTAAGCTACAACGATCAATCTATGGATTGAAGCAAGCATCTTGAATCTATAGTTTTTGATTAGACAAGTTAGTCAAGGAGTTTGGTTTTATTCAAAATGAAGATGGACCCTATGTTTACAAGAAGGTTAGTGGAGAAAAATTGAATTCCTCATATTGTATGTAGATGACATACTTTTGATAGTGAATGACATACCTACTCTACAGTGGGTAAAAGCATAGTTGGGAAACACATTATATATGAAGGATTAAGGAGAATACTCCTATATTCTATGAATCAATATCTATAGAGATAGATCTAAAAGGTTTTTTGGTCTAAATCAAATTACATACATTGACAAAGTGCTAAAAAGGTTTATCATGCAAGAGTTTATGAGAGGAAACTTACCCATGTCATATGGAATAAGTCTCTCTAGATATTAATGCCTAAGATCTTCTGAATAAAGGATCTACACAAGTAATATTCCATATGCATCCACAATTGGATCTATTATGTATGCAATGTTATGTACATGTACCAATGTTTCGTATGCTTTGATCATAAAGAGTAGATACTAGTCATATCTTGGCGAAGGTCACTAGACTATCATAAAGAGTATCCTTAAGACCTTGAGAAGAACTAACGATCAATTCCTTAATTACATTGGTGAGGAAGAGTTGGTGGTAACATATTACACCACCACAAGCTTCCAAACTGACAAAGACAATTAACAATTGCAATCAAGTTTTGTGTTTTGCCTCAATGATGAAGTTGTAAGCTGGAAAAATTTAAAGAAAGAGATCATGGTTGATTCTACAACAGATGTCGAGTACACTGTCGCCTCCAATGCAGCAAAGGAAGTTGTATGGATCTAGAAGTTCATTGGTGAACTAGGAGTCATTCCATCCATTTATGAAGTAGTAGAGATATAGTGTGACAACAATGGAGCTATTGCATAGGATAAGGAACTGGGATTGCATCAATGTTCCAAGAACATACTACAATGTTACCATCTCATACAAGAGATCGTACAGCCAGGAGATGTCAAGATTTGTAGGGTACTAACCGTAAGCAATGTTGTTGACCTTCTGGAAAATGCACTTTCACAGAAGAAGCATGATGGTCATGTTAGATCACTTGGCATGAGATTCATGAGTGATTGTCTCTAGTGCAAGTGGGAGACTATTTGTGATATGCCCTAATATCCAATCATATGATTGTAATGGAACATCTTGTAATTTATTTGATTATTAATAAAGGCATTTGTGATTGTTATTTTTCTTTCAATACAGGATAATGAATAAATATAATAATGTCCTAAGAATGTATGACTGCATAACATGTGGATTCAAGTTGAGGATCTAGACATGAGATCATGTGTATGTTAGGCATATCTATTCTTGTCTAAGTTGCTAGTCACGTATTTTTGTGGAAATCAGGACAACAATAATACCTTAAGACTAGTATATGTTTTGATTGATGACTATGTCTCATTAGTCATGACATTGGATATCAAATCAAACACATAGGTACTTGTTATGGACAAGTGTAATGGATAGACCCACTTTGAGTGTGATACATGGAAGCCCATAAAGGAAGTTAGAATCACATCTCAATGTGATAATGGTGATTGTGGTCCTTAGACATGAAGTTACTACAATGATTGCATGTTGTTTAATGTGCTTTAACACTACTCAAAGTGACCTTAAAAGGGTTGATTCACAAGTCTTAGGTGAATTGTTACACGTGTGCATTATTGTGAGTAATGTAGATAGAATTTTTCCCTCCCCTTGGAGAGATATGTTGGCCACTTGATGAGTGAGACTATGAAATGCATGGCCATGCTCATGTGAGTTAATATATATATCGAGCTCATGTATATCTGAATAATCTACTCTAGATCAAGGAACAAAGTTCAAACATTAAGAGGATGATGTTTCCATGCCTCATAATCAATCGGGATATGAGAAACAAAGGGATTATACAATCATTGTAGTACTGGTCGTAATACTAGGTTAAGTTGTTCTCTGACTTCTCCAATTACTTGGGTAGAAATGAAAGTATTGCTAGATATCAATCGTTGCTCATGAAATCATTATTTGATTATGAATACCACTTCCAATGTAGTTTAGAGCCTACAAGGTCACATGCATAGATTGCATCAAAATAGGAGTATAATTGTGGACAATATTGGAAATATTCTGAGTCAAATTGATTACTGAAAATGTTTAGGTAATCAAATTAGAATAATATTGGAATGTAATCTAAATTAATTGGTTAAAGGGTTTAAGCCATTAATTGGATTTAAGTTATAGACTTATATGATAAGTTTATTGGCTAACCCCGAGTGATAGGCTAGATCCGAATGACAGAAAATTAGTTAATCAATTAATATGATTAATTGATTAATTAATTAATTATATGATTCTATAATATTCTAATTTCCTATTTGGTAGCCCATGAGCTATCTTCTTTAAATGCAGCCCCAACCTTTCATTTTGCACGATTTTTCAAAAACCCTACTTCATTTTAAAGGGTTTAAGCCATTAATTGGATTTAAGTTATAGACTTATATGATAAGTTTATTGACTAACCATGAGTCATAGGCTAGATGTGAATGATGGAAAATTAGTTAATCAATTAATATGATTAATTAATTAATGACATGATTCTATAATATTATAATTGCCTATTTGGTAGCCCATGAGCTATCTTCTTTAAATGCAGCCCCAACCTTTCATTTTGCACGATTTCTCGAAAACCCTACTTCATTTCATGTCTTATTTATAAGGACATGACGACCATATTTCAGAGATGCTCATATACGTGAACCCTAGTTCTCATCGTCCCTAAGAGAGAGAGAAGGAAAGTGACCATGATGCCAACACCTCACCAAGTGAAGGCTTCTCCTTTCTTCCATCTTAGGTAGAGAGACGGGGAGTTTCAATCCATCCACGTGGATTACATAGAGATGCAGATGTTGAGTGATTACATTTATAGGATGTCAACAAAGACTGTTTGTGCATGCAAGGAATGTCACACGCCACCACGCAAGGAGGACATCATTGGATATGCTCCTATGACAAGGTATACCTTGCACACCCTCCTTCCTAATACGATGTTGTAGACAAGATCTTCTTGTAGGATATGTGGATTTTTTATTTCTTTCACTATACTCACCACTTCCATGGATCCTAACAGCTATAGCATTACCTCATGTCATGAAGAATTTAACTAGTTTCTTGGCATGACTCATTCTGATATATGTGTGATCACCTGACCTTGGTCAGTGATGTACCAATTATCAAGTTTTTTATCCATATTTAGACATCATATATATCCCAATGACAGTCATAAAATCTCAAGCCTTAGTAGTTCATTTTTGAAAAATCTAACTTCACCTGCTTCTCTTAAAGTTTTCTATTTTCCATGTGATGACATCCACATAATTGACACTCTTACTAATGAAGGTCCAACATATGCAAATAAATGGACTTTGTTCTCTGATGGGTTTTCCAATCAAACATGTGAGGAGTGGGTATTTGTTTCAACATTTACCCCTCTACAAAATGCATACCCATAAAGAAAATACAAGAGTTTGAAACTACCAATAGTGCAGTTATATACATAATGCATTTAGTAACACCACTCCAAGAATGTAGCCACTAGACAAAGATATGAGCACATGTTATCCATACAATGGGTCCATATGATTGAGAAGAAACCACAACCATGATTATCGTCACAAACAAATATAATAACATCATGCATTCATAAAAATTTGACCCACACATCTTATTAATAGAAGGAAATATGGCAACACTGTCTTTCTCGAAAAAAATCCAATTACAGTGTGTGACATATACAAAAAATAAAAAAGAAAGACCAACATTAAAGTCAGGGCTCGGAGCTCCCGCGATCGCGAAGGCAACCTAGGGCTCGCACGACGCCGACCCTGCTCGGGGGGGAGGCGGCTGCCTCGGAGCACATCACTTCTTTTCCTTCTCCCCCTGGGCTCTCTCCGTCCCCGTTCTTCCCGGTGGGCCTCGTCGGCTGGAGGCTCCGCATCGCTTCCTCCCTCGCCTGGTCTTCGGTGCGGTGCTGCGTTTTTTTTGGCTTTTGGTGCTGGTGGTGGCGGCGCTTGCTGGTGGTGGCGGAGCTTGGAGTGTTGTCTGCGCTCATCCTCTTTTCGGTGGTGTTGTGCATGATAGGCGTTTCGTGGGTGTTCTGTTCTCCGGCTGACGACTCCCTGGGTTTTCCCCTTTTCTCACTTTTTTTGCTCTTTCTTGTGTTTTCATTTTCCTGTTCTGCTCCGTTTTGCTGGGGCTTCTGCCGTGGACGACCGTCGGGCTTGGGGTCCCTGGGTGTGTGTTACAGGGTTAGGAGTCAATCAGGGGTCGTCTTGGGTTGGTGCTGCCGTCCTGTGACCCGCTTTTGCCTCCTCAAGCTACTGCTTGAGCTGGGCGGGCGGCACCGCAGTGGCTGGAGTGGTGGTGGGGTTCCCTGAGCTTCTACCCCCACCTATTCACTAGCTTGGGACCTCCTTTTTCTTGTGTTTTGCACCTGTTGGGGTTTGGCCGCTTGTTCTTCGTCTTCCTGGTTTGTGCCCTTTACCTGTTTGTCTCTTTTCCTGTGTGTGTTTTTGTCTGTCTATAGGTTGTTTCCCTTCGTTCCTCTTTGTCTTTTTTCCTTAGCTTGGTTGTTTGTAGCTTAGTTTTGTTTATCTCTGTTGGTCAGCTGTTGTCGAGCTTCTGTCTGTTAGGTGGATTGTTGGTGTGTACGTGATGGTTCTCTGTGCCGCTGGTGCTGCTTACTCCATTTACGGCTTTCTCATGGGCTCGTGTAGATTGAAGGATTCTCTCATCGACAGCTGCTTTGGACAACATCAACCAAGAGGGGTCGTGCAAGTAATTTACCTACCGCCTCCCAATCTGAGCTTGTGTGCAATGTTGGTTCCTAAACGGAGTTATGTTTGGATCTCTGGTGTGAGATTGCTGTCTTGTAGATGCCGTATGGCTTTCCTTTAATGATATTGACCTTTCCTTTCAAAAAAAAATATACAAAAAATAAATCATAACAAGGATATTATTCTAGATGAAGTGGGTCTTCAAAAGGTAAATGGTATGCCACTAGGGAGGTACCTTGAATATATCTAGTCCTTGAAGCATGAACTATAAAATACCCTTTGCTTCTTGAATAAGGGACATCTCATCCCACAACCATGCAAAATAGAAATAAAAATTCAATAAGATCAACTGGCATATTATACAAAATAATATATACTTAAAATACAAATTTGTCTTTTTTTCTCATATGTTACATAATTGAGCAGAAATATTTTCGTATGAACAATGCTTGTTTAATATAAAAATATATTTGTTTGAATAGTGAACAGTGCAAAATGATTATAACAGTTTCTTGGGCAAAAACATAAGTTTTTTTATTAAAACAACAAGATCAAACTTGATGTAGCTATATAGTACAAAAATATATGTGTAGTATTTTATTAATTTTTCATTAGATCCTTTTAACTACAATAACACCTAAATAAATTACTATGTAAATTACATAACAAATAAAGAATACACTTATATTTGATGAATACATTTTTATGAAAAGGTAGTCTTGAATAGATTCAAAATAATATTTTACATGTTGTATTTGGTTAAAAGGATTGATAGATGTAAAATTTAGAAATTATACCTAATGTTGGTTGTGGACCATTGTAATATAATCTAAGATGATCCAATGCTTGATGAGTTTTCCTTCATCTTGGGCCAGAACATGCACTTACAGCCAGGAAGTGACTTGTGTCGTTGCAGTTGGCCGTCTCCAATGAGAAGCAACACACACTGCATGCCACAAAACCCCCAAGGCATCAACACCTCCTAATTCATCTTTCTCATCTCTCACTCTCCCCTTTGTATCATGACAACTTATTTCTCACTCTACCTGCATTTTCCCCAAACATCTTATTCAATTTTGTAATGTTCTCAAAGAATTCTCCAGAGTGAGGGGTCTAAAGGTCGTCAAGTACTTATGTAAACAAACTTCACAATCCTCTGAACTCCTATCTCAATATAGAAACAACCATCACTCCCTAATCCTAACATGATGGAAAAAACAACCTACACATGGTGTTGAATCAGTTGATTCAATGATTCATGTAAAATCCATGGACTAAGACCTTACTATTCGTGTAAAAAATGAGTCCATCTTTATCGACACCCAATTCCAAGTTTGGGATCAATCCAGCCTCTGATTCTCAATATATGATCAAAATTATTCGCTTTTCTATGTATCCTCAAAATCACGGTAAGTCATGTTATTCTAATATCATGCATCCCCAATTTTAACATCAATACAAATATAAACTCCTTCAAAACTCTAGAAACTATCCCTTGATAACCTAATACATATGAATATACTCTCAAAATAAAAGTGGGAAAAGAAGTTAACCTTGAAGATGACTATTTTCCATAAAAGCCATCTCATTCATATCTTTTGACCTTAATTGAATTTGCATAAAAATTTTGAAGAAAATATTACCATCAAGTTACCAAACATGTAAAAAAACTTGTGTTGAACATTAACATTTAAATGGTTCATTTTACCTATGATTGTACAAATGTCCTTATACTTGCTCAAATTTTGACAAAACACGATCTCTATTGAGATTTAGGTTTTCATATTTATTCAATATGTTCTAAAATCACTTAACTGAATATTTGGGCATTACTACATCCTAGATACCTTATAGGAATTTCCCATAATGCTACACATCATAGAGTTCTAGAACCCATGTATGAATTCTAGTTTGGGTTATGTTTTCAATTCACCTCATTTTCTATGAATCCATGGGCATGTATAAAAAAGATCTAAGGTTTATAGGTTGGCCTGTCCAGGATTTTTAGAACTACTCATGTTTCCAAAACCATAAAGGAGATCAATAATCAAATATATATCATCCTTTTGACTTGTGGGTTAACTCAAACTTTTTTAAATAGAATTCCTCAATAAATCCTTAACCTCAGTTAATTTCATTAACACTTTTTTTAATATTTCTAATAGCAATACAACTCCAAACTCTTTGAAACTCAAGAAAAAATACCTGAAAATAACCTAATAAACATGAATTGACTCTGAAAATAATATATGGAAAACAAACAAACCTAGAACATGTATAATTGCACAAATGACCCCCTCCTTCATATCTTCTCACCCAAGTAGAATTTGTGTACAAAATTAGAATTAATTCTTACCATAAAGTTACTAACCCATTAGAAAATGGATATCCCCAACATCTTTATGGTTCATACAATTTTTTTGATATTATTGTCCAAATATCATTATACTTGCTAAAATTATGTTAAAATAAGGTCGTTCTATATGTATGTGGTTTGATTGAAGAAACAAGCTTCCAAAATTCATTGAAATATTATAAAAGAATTCAAGTTGAATTTTAAGAGTTATTACACCCTACAGACTATATAGTAATTTTATCCACAAAATTCCATCCTACAACACACCTTAGATTTTATCCTCCGTGTATTTGATTCTAAATTGGGTTTTATATTCCAATCAACTTGATTTATTTTGATTCATGGTTCTACAAATGGAAAATTTCTAGGGTCTCATGGTTGGCCTACACCTAGGATTTATAGAAAAAATCATCTTGACGAAACCAAAAATATAATATTAATA
Source organism: Alisma plantago-aquatica (assembly GCA_963693085.1). Lineage (NCBI taxonomy): Eukaryota > Viridiplantae > Streptophyta > Magnoliopsida > Alismatales > Alismataceae > Alisma > Alisma plantago-aquatica. Next base: position 377,128,079 of record OY856409.1, on the reverse strand, counting down.
AAATATATCCTCCTTAAGATATTGACATAACTCAAACCCTATTAAGTCAAATTCCACAATCAGCTGCTATATCACTTTTCTAAATTATATTATTGATTTTAGACCTGAATCATAATTCATTTCCCATATATAGTCATCCTTATAGACAAATCATCAATGTTTCGGGTATCTAACCCTAACATAATCAGTGAGTTTCTACACTTTATAGCTGCACTAGGTTTAGATGAATATCTACTTTAGCTATTTTGTATAACAAATCATTGTGATATCTCAAAATATCTATTGGTAAGTCACATACAACATATGTGAGTTCTCATTATCCTACCCTACACCAAGCAAATAATGCACATTGTGCATACCACATGCACTAGAGTAAGAGGGAAGATGTGCACAATACTTATATACACTTATGACATTCCCTCCACAACTTTTAACTTGTTCGAATCACCACTAAGAAAAATGCAAGCATATTATTAGTAAAGATGATTTCAACACATAAGATACAAACTAGATTCAAAACTATACATACATATCTATCTAGTAAGCCCAAATATTAATAATACGATTCCTCATGGGGTCATATATCTCTTCCCAATCCTCAAATCATATGGGTATCTATTCATATCTCTTAGACTTCAAACTTTATCTTAAAGGGAACCTAGAAGAATACATGAACCTTAGACTTGTTGTCATCTACTTGTTTCTCTAATACCACAATGTAACACCCTCCAAGAATATATTAAATGATAGAAGTAATGACCACATGTTATCCATAACAAAGGTTCACATGCTTCAAGAGATATCACAACAATGATAATCAACATAAAAAATAAATACACATCATGCATTAATATAAACTATATTAATATATTTTATTCTTAGAAGAAAATTTAATACAATTATTTTTAGCAAAGAGAATCTTAACTTTGATGCATTATTATATAAAAATATATTATAACAAAGATATAATTTTAGATAACATGAGTCTTTGAAAGGTATATGGCATCCACCATGAATATTGATACCCCTTTAAGCATGGAGTTCAAACATCCATTATTCCTTGAACTAGGGACATATCTAGCCACGACCTCACTCAAATAGACATATAGAGTCAATAAGTGAGATTTATCACATTACACAAATATACCATTAAATCTGAAAAGAAATAAACTAACTTTATTTAATGATTTATGGAATATTACTGCACAATTTAGTGGAAATCCATGTTGTATGAAACCTCCTATATAGTTTCCTACTTAAGATAAAATGATGCTAGGAAATTCCTTGAGTGATAGGAAATGCCTTGATTTCGAATTAAAAGAGAAGAATATAAATTATCCTATCCTTTTTATTAAACATTAATTGAATTAACTTTAACTCATTAACAAGATGGGAGTTCTTCCGATGAAGCATGAATTTTGGTCTCAACATAATTGAAATCGAAAATATGAATGTTGAGTATTGCATGATAATTGTATTTCTTCACATGATCATGAATTATAAACTTACTATAAATATGTGAACGTAATAGCATACAACATAGAATACAAAAAAACTATAGTAGTTGTATGATCAAAATTGTCATTAACTTGCATGCATTAAACTTTAATTAAAAAATATAATCGCATACATATTCATATTACCAAACAACCATTTAAAGTGCATTAAAGGAATGAACCACCACCTAGAGTAGAATAAAAAATAGGAATTATTCCTCTTGATTTTGTTCGAGTCTTAAAGCACCTAGAAACAACATCAAATATATCAAACTCCACCCTTATCATTACCATAAAGCCTAATCCTAAGGTCCCATTTGTCCGAGGCGTGGGTGAAGGTTATTAGACATTGTTAGATTTTAGAATATAATAAGTTAGATCTTTGAGTGGTTTGATCTAGAGCACATGTTATTGTAATTATAATATTAATAAAATATATAACATTTACATATATACCACTTTATGGATCATATTCAAAATGTAACCCACCTACATAATACATATGTATAATGCTTAATAGTATGGAACCAAGCTCAATTTTTAACTATGGGTTAATGTTAGACTAGATGATAAAATAATATTAGGAAATACTCTGTTATGATGGGCCTTTTTCTCTTTACTCAATCTAATATATATTTTGCATATATTTGACAATGTATATAATTATCCATCCATAAGATATCATACATTATTGAAAAAAAAAATAGCATTCAAAAAAATATTTTTCTAAAAAGGATGAAGATATTAAGTCATTTCCATGCAAAAATACTACCATTTGAATAATGAAATGACCAAAATAACCCCTACAATTTTTTTATTATAGAAATAAGTTTTGATTAAAATAAGAATACCATACTTTTGTATAGCCAAATTGTATAAGAAACATGTGATGGTTTTTTCTGATACGTTTTTTTTAATACCTTTAACTACAATTATTCCTAAAATAATATACTTCATTATATATTAAATATAAAGGGAGGAAACCATGTTTTGTAAAATGTAGAATTGAATAGCTTCAAATTATGTATTACATGGTGTATTTGGATAAATATATCAGAAGATATAAAAATTTGAAATTAATGCCTAATTGGAAATATAGGTTGTTGGAAGATGATATGAGAGTTGTTGTGTCTTCCTCCATGTTGGGAACATGTGACCACACTAGCCTATTTTGTTTCGGTAAGAACCGACTCTAACGAGGAGTGACACCCACAATAGGACACAAAATCCCAAGGAATAAATGCCTAGCCCTGCTCATTTTTATCCATTTTATTTCCTTAGTATCATGCCTTCTTCTTTCTCCCTCCATCTACACTACACTCAAAACAAACCTATCATTGGTATCACCACCTCTTCCTCCTCTTGCTTTCCTTGATTTCCCTATTGTCATCTAAAAATTATTCAGATACTTATCCTATAACTATACCTCATGGTCCTCTAATTTTCATTTGCAATAGAAATAGTCATCATCCCCAAATCCTAATAGTTTGCAGAAAAACCTAAAATATGTTGATCCATATGTCAACGAAAAAAATCCTCTTCACTACGGCCATATAAATCAATCATTGACCACACATTGTTTTATTATTTAGAGCTCTGCTCAAACCTGATATCTTTTAAACAAATTCCTAAAACATATATGGTAGTTCCATTCCTCACCTCAAAATACCATTCTAATAAAAAATTATAATTCATAGAAGTTTCTTTAAAATATAAAAAAATCATTCATGAAACCAATACATCAGAAATCCCAACTAAAGATAAAAATAGAGTCCATCATTATCATCACCCGATTGAAATTTAGAGAAGAAAGAACTCTGAATTTACAATTCAATCAAGACAAGTTACTTTCCCATCTATCCCAAAATCAAGATAAATCGTGTAAATTACATTATCAGTCTCTCTTGGTTTAAGTATTAATAAACTCCCACGTCATTAGATTGATAAGTTACATCATGAAATCCTAATAAATATGAAATGACTCTCAAAATTATATCAAGATTTGAATAAGCCTCGAGCATGGTTAATATTCACAAAAGACATTGTCCTTCATATCTTCTTGCAAAAATTTGAATTTGCATACAAAATGTGGACCAATTCTTGACATCAAGTCACCAAACCATTAGAAAATATATTAGTATTTATCATAAACAATGCAATGGTTTATTTACACTTTAGCACTTGTTAGAATATCATTTTACTCGCTCAAATTGTGGTATAACAGGTTTGTTATATATATATATATATATGTGTGTGTTTGTGTGTGTGAGAGAGAGAGAGAAGAAAGAACTCTGAATTTACAATTCAATCAAGACAAGTTACTTTCCCATCTATCCCAAAATCAAGATAAATCGTGTAAATTACATTATCAGTCTCTCTTGGTTTCAGTATTAATAAAATCCCACATCATTAGATTGATAAATTACATCATGAAATCCTAATAAATATGAAATGACTCTCAAAATTATATTAAGATTTGAATAAGCCTCGAGCATGGTTAATATTCACAAAAGACATAGTCCTTCATATCTTCTCGCACAAATTTGAATTTGCATACAAAATGTGGACCAATTCTTGACATCAAGTCACCAAACCATTAGAATATATATTAGTATTTATCATGAACAATGCAATGGTTTATTTACACTTTAGCAATTGTTAGAATATCATTTTACTTGCTCAAATTGTGGTATAACAGGTTTGTTATATATATATATATATATATATATATATATATATATATATATATATATATATATATATATATATATATATATATATATATATATGTGTGTGTGTGTGTGTGTGTGTGTGTGTGTGTGTGTGTGTGTCTGTGTGTGTGTGTGAGAGAGAGAGAGAGAGAGAGTGCATGTGTGTTCTTCAACTGGAGAACATGTCTTTCATATTTCATGTAAATGTTACAAAATTATTTTAGTAGAAATTTTAGGTTTTGACACATCTTAGGTATACATATGAACTAAAGTGGGAGTGGGGAAGTTTCATGTCATTAGAGATTTACTCCTTATTGTATCAAAAATCATTTAGGAATAAAGAACTAAGGAAGGGAATCTCTTTCAGTTTAGAGAGAAAATTACCAACATACAAATGACTTGAAGGAATAAAATTCCATCATACAAGTGAAAGTAGCACACTTGTGCAAATGGACTTTCTGCAATGAAGATGCATAAAGCTTCTCAGTTGAGTTTATTGAACTTCTAAATTGTCCTAGTGCATATAGATACAAGGAGTTCCACATGGAGGTCAAACCTGGTTATACACCATAATAAAAAAAATTATTATGCCATCTCTTCAGATGAAACCTCAAAGCATAACTAGAAGAAATCAAGAGCATTGTCACACAATATGTGTTAGGTGCATACTGAATTCTTTGATGTTCCTACAATTACACCCACTCTGATGCTTGATACAATAGGAAGTTAATGAAGTCGTCCAAGAGGTGCATTCATGAATTTTTAGTAACCACATGGGAAACATCACTATCACAAAACAATATTATTACTGGGATATTTTTAGAGCATTGTGGAGGATGGATGTTCAAAGTACATCCAAAAGTGTTGCATATTCCATAATAATGTCGATTGGATCCACTCCACACTAAATAGTTATACAATATGCATTTCATGTCCACTTGTAGTTTATCGAATGGATATAGTCAATATTTTTCATCCAAAAACATCAATTGGTCACTTCTTAATACTATTACTGCTTGAGTACTTTACCATATGGGTGGAAGAAGTACAACTCTATATTTCTTAAACATATTCAATAATCTAAGTTAATAAGATTCTATAGGAAAATATCAAATATTATATTACCAAATTTATACTTGAGTTCTTAGACTCTTTTGGCCTTAAGCACCACTACACAGGTCAGTAACACCCAAAGATGAATTGGTGTGGGTTGAAGCTACAAGTAAATATCATTAAAAAATAATTAAAGAAGATGAGTAGTTTATCCCCAACTAGAACAAACAATTGTCACAAGTAATATGGTTCTATAGAATGTAAATAAGGGCATCTACGGGCACACCACCATAATCTATCATTTATGAGACTAAATCTGTGTTGCATATAGGTATCAATATGTTAATACTCCAAGTTCTTTAAGAAGACGAGTACCTAGAATAAAATGGGTATATGATAACACCAAATCTCTCCATCACCACCATCATTATCTAAGCCCCATGTTGGGGTTGACTAAATGGATCCTTCTTTCCAATAAACTATGCTATGGGCCATTATCTAATAAAGATGTAAAGATTGAAAATTTCTCTTTGTAATCTCTTCCCAAGTTAATTTAGGTCTACCTATGCTTCTTTTAATTATGCATGATTGAATAGAATTTCTTAGAATAGGTGCATTTATTTGTCTACATTGCACATGTCCATAACATCTTAGATGACCCTTATGCAATTTATCCTCAATGCTCACCACCCCCACTTTGTTCTTGATATTGTCATTCCTTGAAATATATTTTCCTGTCTTCCCTGATAACCATCTCAACATATGCATTTTGGCCACATTATATTGTGGAGACCTTGTTTCTTAGTTGCCCAACATTCACTCCCATGTAGCATGGTTGTTCGTATATCTATTCTATAGAGCTTACTTTTTAATCTTAGATGGATGTTCTAGTGACATACTTCTCTAGTTTCAATCCTCCTTATCGACCATCCTTTTATAATTATAAGACAAACGTCACATTGAACCTCACCCTCCCTTCAAATAATAGAATCCAAGTACTAGAAGTTATCATATTTTGGTACATCCATTGCATGAAACTTGACCCCACTATTCACAAATCTAGATTGGCTAAACTTGCATGCATATTTTGTTTTTACTTATAGTGATCATAAATCCATTAGATTATAATGAATTTCTTAAAAATTAAATCTTATTATTCAATATTTATTTCCTTTCATCAATCAACACAATACCATTAGCAAATAAAATGCACCAAGGGATGCAATTTCGAAAATGCTCTATCAACTCTTCCACAACAAGAACAAATAGATATGAGATGAGTGTTGATCCTTCATGTACCCCAACGGTGATAGGAAAAGTTGGAGTCTCTCCTATAGGAGAACTAACACTTGAATTGAGCCATCATACATTTTCCCATCATGTCAATGTATTGGCTTGGCACACCCACTTTATGCAAAACCCTTTATAGCACTCCCATGGGTACTATACCATAGGCCTTTTCCATATCAATAAATACCAGATGAAGATATCTTTTGTTTTCATTACACTTTCCATAAGCCTCCTTATTAAAAATAATAGCATTTGTTCATTGGATCTTATTGGCATAAAACCAAACTAGTTGTCTGATATATGTGTTATCAATATTAGCCTTTTCTCAAATATCCTCTCCCAAAGATTCATAGTGTAACTCATCAACTTGATACATCTATAGTTTGTGCAGTTCTGAACTCCTAGTCTGTCAATGGCATTGAAAAATATTGGGTATGCACCATCCATCACACACAACGTTATCAAGCCAAGACGAGCTACACATTTTCCAAAAATATCCAGCCCTCATCATTTTAGGATATGAGACTCGACCTCTACATGTTCATCAACTCAAAAATCACATTGAATACAACCCAAAATGGTAAGGGCCAAACATCATCCATGATGTATATTATGAAGGATATGAATATATATATATATATATATATATATATATATATATATGTATATATATATATCCTATTATCAACAAGAACAATGGTACACGTGGATCACATGAGAAGATAAGGATGAAAAAACAACTAGAACTATGGCTATGATAGAAGGATCATTATTTTTATATCAGGATAGTTTGTAAACCAAATCTTAACATCTTAAAATATACCTTACAAACCCTTTTATATGGACAAATAGACATCATCAAGTATCCTAATAAGGGAAAAGTTAAAAATAAGAAGAATGGACAAGTGCCCCATGTTTTCCAAAACACTTCTCTCATTTATTGTGATATAAAGTAGTATCTATAATCATCACACCAATATTAACATGATCTCACACTTCACCTTCACAAGTTTGAACTTCTATTTTTTGCATCAAGATACAGAGCTGAACAGACAACTTATGGTTTTGTTGCACAATCTATCAAACAAGATATGATGACATTGCTCAATTTTAGACTTTAGTCACTTAAAGGTTTTTGCAACAGTCAACCTTAATTAAATATAGCCACATTCACATTACTTACCACCATCATTATTCTTCTTTCTGTCTACTAGTTGTGTTCTAAAAGAAGGAATATTAGATGTTCCAACCTATAGTTCGTACTATAACACACATTTTTTTCTATCAAAGTGGGTATCTTTTTTTTTTTGTCAATCTTGACAATAAGATAACTAGCCTAAAAAATGCATTCATTCCATGTATATAGAACTATCTTTATGTACTAAGTCTATGAGGGTAGATGTCTCATGATTAAAAAAAATTGCAACAATTGATATGCACTCATGAACAAGTTATCCACACTCATAATATCCAAAACCAAAATTTCATAAATCTATAAGGTAAAATAGTCTTTCATCCTAAGGTCATAGAATCACTATCCTACACTCAAACATCATTCATTTGACAAGTTCTTGTGTCAAAATTGTTGGGTATTACCGGCACAAAGTAGGCAGTGGAAACAAAAAAAATCATTGGTCATATTCCCCATAAACAAGAGACTGTGTCAACAATTATGTAATGGGAAGGATGGTTTAACAAGTTCCTACCTGGTCCTAGAGCAAGTCCAGTGACTATAACTCATTGTAGCAGTGCAACATTCCTAGTTGCACTTGGATAGTGTATGTGCATCTCCTGGTCTTCACCACAGACTGTAGGATGAGTGACAAACAACAACCTCCTCACCTCTCGAGAAGTCCACACAGACCGTCTAGAACTCTTGTCATTCTACTAGAACTAATAGAAAAGAGTTGTCCATTATGTTGGTGTACTAGTCACCAACTTGCTCTCCCAAAATTGTTTATCCCTTGATATCCCTCCCTTTAGTGGGTAGGACTTGTGCGGGTTCTTTTGGTCAGCACAACCAGAGATGAAAAACAATTTTCAGAGGCGAATGAGTTGTGTTTTGAGAAGCCCCCAGTACCCCTCTATTTATAGGAGGGGTTAGGGTTTGGGTTCCCAGTCTGTGTGGGAGTGGAAGGGACTAGAAGATCATGAAGTTTCACAACTTGTGAGTGCCAAACCAGTCATTTCGCAACTGAGCCGGTCGGTTCACATGTGAGACAATTGGTTTTCTCAGTGAATCAATCATATCACCATGTTTTCCAATTGCATATGAATTGGCAATTCAAATCCAATTAATGCACAACATGATGTTAGCACTAATCCTTGATACAATTGAATTTCTCAATGAACTGGGTGTCTTGCCCTGTGAGTTGGTCATCTCATGACCCCAATTGATCGGTCAGTGTGCTGGTGAACCGGTCAGTTCACTCCCTAGTTCAGGAAAAACTCTATCAATTCAATTTCTAATCAACATGACACTCCAAGCGGTCAGTTCAATTCTTGAATCGGGCAGTTGGAGATCAGTCAACTAATTTGTTGATTGACATAAATACCTAAACACTTTAGTAATAAATTCAATTATCATGCATGATTAAGCTCCTCTTTTAGGTGAATTCCTATGTGTGTGACCCTATAGGTCCCATGTCACGTAGGCAGTGAATGTACATAACTAGTTTATGACATCAAAAGCAAAAATTGGTGCCTAGTCACACAGCAGTGCTACCCAAGTGAATGGAAAGTTGGAGAAAAACTTCAACCTACAATCTGTGTGGGGTGATGGAGTGATTGTACAATTCCTTTGTCTATGATATCCATAATGAACTCGAGGAATGGAAACATCATCCTCTCAATGTTCAATCCATGTTCCTTGAACCTAGAGCAAACTGCCTGAGATATATGTGACCTCAATATCATGTATTGATTCACATGTGCATGCACATGTGTTTCTCAGTTTCACTTATCAAGTGGCCATGATATCAAACTCTAGTAGGAGGGGAAAATTCCATCTACATCACCCACATTCAATCCCCATGTGTCACAGCTACCCAATCATCACCGTTACAGCAATCCTTATTCAGGGTTCTGTTGGATGATATTGATGAGTGTAGTGGCTTCAAGTCTAAGAACCACAATCACAAACTTCACTATGAGATATGATTATGACTACCAAATATGGTTTCCATGTGTCACTATCAAGGTGGTTCTCTCTGATACACTATTCTATTACAAGTATCTATGTGCTTCATTTTATATCACATATCATGACTGATGAGATTTTGTCATCAACGAACACACACTCTAGTCTTTAGTGTTATTGATGTTTATCTGCCTTCCATAGTAACAACTGAATGGGGATATAATAAGAATGTACATACTCTTATCATTCATATGATCTCATTGTTCATGTTACATACTTGAAGACATACGTCACTGTAGAATTGTCATTCTCTAGACATTCATTATGTTTCTTCATTATCTCATAACTCAGTGAAACTGAATGAATTGAAAGCTTGCCTTTATTATGATTAATCAAATCATTTGTGTTATATGCCATTACAATCATCATATGATTGGCTCTCTGGGCATACCATACCAACAGACTCCCACTTTCACTTAGAGCCAATCACCCGCAAATCTCATTTTAAGTCATCCAAACATGCCCATCATGTTTCTACTGCACAAGTGTTAATCTAGTGGGTTAGCAACATTTTTCTATAGTTGATATATTGAATGTTCCTCATCTCTTTGTTATACGATTTCTCATATGAGACAGAACTGTCGTAATGTGGTATCTAATATTCCTTGCCTAACATAGCTCGATTGTTGATATAATATTTCTATTGTGTCATCAATGGTTGGAACAATCATAAGTTCATCCATATGAACTCCTAGATCCACATAGTATCCATTATTGTGTTCATAACACCAGGATACTCAGATTCTATTATATAATTGAATTAATGGCCAATAGTTCAGAACCCTTCCAACTCACAACTCTTTTCTCAACATTAAACATTTTTTATATTTCAATCACTTCTTGTCATTTCAGAAGTGTGCATCAGTGTAATCCCTTACACCCAACCCTTTCTTTTTTCTATAGTCTATAAACTTATGGTTTAGCCTATCAAGTACTTAAAGGATATAATTATTGACATTCCAATGGTCCTCTTGGAAACTAGTGCCATCTTGTCATGCCAAATACATACAATACTATGGGATAAGTACATTATATAGCATACATGATATATCTAATTGCTAGTGCATATGGCATCTTACTCATGGTTTCCATACTTCCTAATAATTAGAACATAGGGTTCTTGAGAGACTAATCCATTAATCATGGTTAGATCCTCTCTTATTTAACCCTTTATGTTGAACTCTTTCAGCACCTTGCTATTCTATGTTCTCATTTTAGGTTATGAAACTTTATAGATCTATCTCTATAGATCTTGATCCCTATGACATAGGATGTTCCACCTAATCCTTCATCATCGAAGGTGATTTCCATGCCAAGTCTCAATATTTATATTATGAGATGTTATTCCCCATCAACATGTTGAATATTCATATATGCTCCCACTAAATCTTTTCTAATCACAGATTTCATCTTTTATCTTGATTCAAGTCAAACTTTTTGACTATATTGTCAAGTCAAAATATCCCATCTCTGAGATTCTTGTTTCAATCTCTAGATTGCACTTTGAAGATTATAGACTTTATTTGCATTCATGAAGTTATAAAACCTTTAGATTGTGTCGCATACACATTCGCTCAAATATTCCTTTTAATGAATCCAATTTTAATCTTCATATGTCAAATCTTATAGTCTATATTAGCTGCAATAACAAGCACAACTTGGTGAAGGAATTTCCTCATGTTCAACCATTTGAACTGATTTGGAAACCTTTATAACCAATTTGTCCTTTTATCCATGTAGGTCTTTGCAACAAAAGAAGTGCACCCTATGGGTTTTTACCCCTTTAGGTGGTACTTCCAAGGTCATACCTTGTTAGTAAACATGGAATCCATAATGTCTTTAAGCTATTTCTCATATTTTGGATATCAATAGCTTCTAGTTGATTTGTTGGCTCATCATCATATGATTAACCTATCTGAGTTGTTGGATTCACAATCTTTCAATCTCAGATTTGTTCTACTAGAATTATTAGGCTCTGTGTTACACATGTAACTTGAGATTCCACAACAATTTGTGATTCTCAATTGTTCTCATTATATCTTCTTGTTGATCTCAAACTTTTCAAGCTCTATTTTACTCCCCCTGATTCTTTTGGAACTCAGTTATCCTAGAAACGAAACACCTTTGTTATCAAATTGGTATTAAAGGTAGTCTTCAACAATTATGGCTTGTGGATAAACCTTTTCAAGAAACTACTTTCTTTATAAATAAGATTCAATCCTTAAGACATATCAGGACATTCCCGTATCATATCTCGTATGTTGTCTTTAAAACCATTTTGGACGGTAAATTGTTTTAGTGTAAAGCATGTTTCTAAAGGATGTTAGAAGATTAAATTAAATGATAATCATATGTGACTCACAATGATGTGATTCCTTCTTACTGATACATCATCATGTCTCATGTTGATTTTATTTGTGATACACTATTGCTATCTTTCCATAAGGTCCTCAAACTCTTTATTGTAAATATCATATCAAAGTTCCTTAATACTTTTATCAAAGTTATACTTCATTTTTAATATCCCTGAACACTTCGAGAGATTGATGTTTGTATTTCACCAAATACAAACTCTATATCAATGGATATCATTAGTGAATATAGTAAAGTACAAACAACTACATTTAGTATTAATCCTATAAGATATCCATACATTAATATGTATAAGTTTTATTAGAATGTATATCCTCCCACTATATTTAGTTTTGTTATTATGTGCATAAGTAAGACTTGTGTGTCTCGTATAGGTTCAACAACCAAAGGAGTCTACATAATCATAAATATGAATTCTAGATATGCATTTCTTATATATGTGCTCTAGATAACAATTCTATAGATTGTTTGAGTTATCAATTATAATCCTTTGGCATTCATTTTATAAACATTCATCTTTAGATTATTTCATATAAAAATCACTAGATGTTTAGGGCATTGACATACAAGATCACATCTTTGAAATAGAAGCATTAACAACCTTTTATTTGTTATCATCCTTATCATACAAGATGCACGAATTAAAATGTTTCTATTTATTGGCATAATGAAATAGCAGTTCAACTGACTCTATTACATGCCCCAATGGGCTAAGACAAATTTAAATGTAAACTAAAGTTGCAGCAACTCTTTCTCTGCATAGTCCATCTTTGTCCTTTCATAAAGCCTTTACTTCTTATCAGACCATGCACATCAACATATGTCAGATTTACATCTGGTATCACATACCAAGATGAAGAAGTAATCAAATTTATATTGTAATGTTTATACCTAAAGTAGAGGCCTCATCCCCTTCCTTCTTCTTCTTTAATTCCTCTAGAAAGAGAGGGTAATTCCTTTTCCAATGTCTAGACTGGTGACAATGGTGACAATCACCTCTTTTCTTAACTCCTCCCTTTTCCTTGAGATCGGAAGACTTGGGCTCTGGACAACTTTAGAACTCTTCTTAGTTTTGCCTTTGTATATATATATATATATATATATATATATATATATATATATATATATATATATACAAATATATACATCTATATACATATATATATATATACAAATATATACATCTATATACATATCTATACATATATATGTATATATATAGATACATATATATACATATATATATATACATACATAGATATATACATACATATATATATATACACATATATATACATATATATACATACATATATATACATACATATATATATATACACATATATATATACATATATATACATACATATATATACATACATATATATACATATATATATCTGCATATATATATATATATATACATACATATATATACATATATATATATATATTTGTGTGTGTACAAATATACATACATATATATATGTATATTTGTACACATACACACAAATAAATAAATAAATATATATATATATATATATATATATATATATATATATATTAGTTTGGGACTATATTTGGTCTTTGAGCACATTAATATGTTTAAGTATCTACATTCTATGCAATAAATAAAAGATGTAAACCAAAAATATGATCATATCGATTATCCCAAAATACAGTTCATTGACGTGGCTCTGATACCACTACTGGGTAATACTAGCACGGAGTAGGCAGTGAAAATAAAAAATTTACTTGTCGATATTCCCCGTTAATAAGAGATCATGTCAACAACTATGTACTAGGAAGCATGGCTTAGCGAGTTCATACATGGTCCTAGAGCAAGTCCAGCGACTATAACTCATTGCAGTAGTGCAACGTTCCTAATTGCACTTGGATGGTGTTCGTGCAACTCCTAGTCTTCATCACAGATTGTAGGCTGACATTGTCCTCCTAGTGACAAATAATAGCATCCTCGCCTCTAGAGAAGTCCAAACAGACCGCCTAGAACTCTTGTCATTCTACTAGAACTGACATGAAAGAGTTGTCCCTCCTATTGGGTACTAGTCACCAACTTTGTCTCCCATAATAGTTTCTCCCTTGCTATCCCTCCCTTTAGCGGGTAGGACTTGCTCAGGTTCTCTTGATTACCACAACCAGAGAAGACAAATAATTGTCAGAGGCAATTGAGTTGTGTTTAGAGAAGCCTATAGTACCCCTCTATTTATTAGAGGGGTTCGGGTCTGGGTTCCCAGTCTGTGTGGGAGTGGAACAGACCGAAAGATCTTGAATTTTCAACAAGTTGCGAGCATCAAATTGATAGGTTCGTAACCAAGCTGGTCAGTTCACATGTGAGCCAATTGGTTTGCTCAGTGAACTGGTCATTTTGCCATGTTTCCCAATTGCATATGGATTGGTAATTGGAATCTAATTAATGCACAACATGATGTTACCACTAATCCTTGATGCAATTGAATTTCTCCATGAAATAGATGTTTCATCCTGTAAGATGCTCACAACCCCAACCGGTCTGTTGGTGAGCCGAGCCAGTTGTCTGGTCGGTTCGCTCCCCAATTCAAGTAGAACTCAGCCAATTCAATTTCTAATCAACCTAGCACTCCAACCAGTCAGTTCAACTCTTGAATCGAGCGGTTGGGAGATCAGTAAACTGATTTGTTGCTTGAATTGAGTACCTAAACACTTTAGTAATCAATTCAATTATCATTCATGACTAAACTCCTCTTCTAGGAGAATTCCTATGTGTGTGGCCCTATAGCTCCCATGTCACATTGATAGTAAATGTCCACAACTATTTTATGACAACATAAGCAAAGAGTGGTGCCTAGTCACACATCAGTGCTACCCAAGTGAATGGAAAGTTGGAGAACGACTTCAACCCACAATCTGTTTGAGGTGTTGGAGTGATTGTATAATTCCTTTGTCTCTTATATCTAGAATGAACTCGAGGCATGGAAACATCATCCTCTCAATGTTCAATCCACATTCCTTGAACCTAGAGCAAACTGTCTAAGATATATGTGACCTCAACATCATATATTGATTCACATGTGCATGCATATGCATTTCTCAGTTTCACATATCATGTGGACATGATATCAAACTCTAGTAGGAGGGACAAATCCCATTTACATCACTCACATTCAATCTCCATGTGTCACAGCTACCCAATCATCACTGTTATGGAAATCCTTATTCAGGGTTATGTTGGGTGATGTCAAAGTATATCGAATGACATGTGATGAGTGTAGTGTCTTTAGGTCTAAGAACTATAATCACCACCTTCACTATGAGAGATGACTATGAGTACCAAATATGGTTTCCATGTGTCACATTCAAGGTGGGTCTGTCCCATACACTGTTCTCTAACAAATATTTATGTGTATTGGCATGATATTACATATCATCACTGATGATATTCTATCATAAACCAAAACACACTCTAGTGTCTAGTATTACTGATGTCTATCTGCCTTCCATAGTAACAACTGACTAGGGACATAATAAGAATGTACACACTCTTATCATCCATATGATCTCATTGTGCAAGTCACGTACTTGAAGACATACATCATTGAGTAATTGTCACTCTCTAGAAATTCAATATGTGTCCTCATTATCTGATAACTGAGTGAAACCAAATGAATTGGAAGCTTCCCTTTATTATGATTAATCAAATCCTTTGTGTTATATGCCATCACAATCATCATACGATTGGCTCTCTGGGTATACCATACCAACCAAACTATCATATGCAAAATATTTGTCAGTCGTGATATAATAGGAGATCTAAACATGTATCATATCATTTGGGTCCACACATGGTCAAGACCCAGTAGGACATAAAGTATCACTTCTCCTTTGAGTTCAATGATTCCTATGGGAATCTCTTATATATGATGGCAGTGATCAAAAACACTACTAGTAGGTTAAATAAAATCATGTCAATGACTAAACACACCTAAGTGATAACTAGTCCATCCCTTATACATAAAATTTGAAATCCTATTCGGTAGAGAGGCCACTCACATTCCCATCCACGACCTCCTTCAAGATCAAAATTACTTTTCATCTTTTGTTCCTACAAACTAGTTCCAATATGTCTAGAGAAAAGTTATGACAATTAAAAACAAAATTTCTAAGAATTTGTGCTTTGAATTTAGATCATGTTTTGTCCTAAACTTATCCAGAAAGAAGCTGTCTACCCAATGTGATATTAACAAAAGCACAATTAATGGATAGAATAATCATAATTATTATAAAAAAGTTGCATTATGCATATATACATACTAAAATGTACTTGTAAAAAGCATAACATTAAATCCTAAAAAAGGAAAAAATCACAACATAACTCTATAATCATGATGATATCCCTATATAGCTTCTCATCATACCTATAGTGTACTAAAATGTGTGGCCATGATATCAATTGAACCTGCACTATAACAAGAATCCAGATCATACAAGTAAGCCTTAGGTGAAAACAACTAAAGTAAAAAAAAACAATGCAACTCATGCCAAACAACAACCTAGTTGATAAGGGGTCCTCCCCCATTATGATGGTAACTCCTCAAGATGTCATAATCTATGTTGCAGTTCCTGAACTGACAAATAAAGCCAATGTCTTGTGGGTCGTAGAAGCCTAAACCAAGTGAGGATGATAAAGGTGTAGAACTTCCATCATTACCGTGTAAGTGAATGTATCCCAGCTAGTATAGATCCATATAATGCAGACATCTTGGTTAGTTAGATTCACTAACCACTTCACCAATCTCCCTTAAGAATAAGGTAACACATATCTAGTTTGGTGAGATGACCTACCATTAGAAAATGTTGGAATCCTAACCCAATAAACACTGAGGAGGTGAGACCTAAATGCTTACTAAACAACCTCATTAATTTTTGTACACTTTTATCTCAATGAACACTATTAAAACTTAACTAATACCACAATAAAAATGCTCTCCCAAGTCAATACAATCTCCACAACTAGAAGCATGTATGTCAACACATGATCCCCAAGACTGTAGAACAACATCTAAGAAATGATTGTGATGAGAAGGCAATAAATAGACCCTGAGTTCCTCTCCTATCAACAAGACATGTTGGCATTTAAAGGAAATCCCAAAATCTTTGAAGTTTCACAAGTGCCCCTCATATGTTGAGGAATGTTGAAGCAACCCAATTCTTCAAGCACAAAATCCCAACATGTAGGTTCACTAACAAATATCACACACATTGATTAGCCAACCCATGATGCAGTGTTCGGCAAAGGATGTAGTCCAAATCCTCCACTGTTGGCGTATGATACACCTAACCTAGTAAAATCCATCGACATATGGATTCTATAAGTGATCCACCACACTCAAAATCTCAGTGTTGACATGGATGAACGAGATCCAAACATCCCCTAGACGTGGAAACCCGGCTCATAGCCCCTATTGATGTTAGTCAAATCATGATTCAAATGTGAAAGAAGGCCACCATTAAATGAAAAAAAGCCTTATATGACACTCCTTGAGAACATGATATTCATGTAATGGAACATCAATAGAGAGGTCATATGTAGGAGAAAATGCATGGAAGCTTATAAATAGAAAAGAACCAAAGAATCAACGCATGAATAAGAAAACTAGGACCTAGAAAGAGACATGCACTAAAAACTACAAATTCGCCATAACTAATATAATTACGAATCTCAGGGTTAGGAATGATAGAGATTGTAAAGCACTTTAGATGAATCCCAATGCAAGTTTGAGTTAGTTATACACCCACTCTGTTAAAATTCATTTATATACATTACCATGACTATTTTGGTTCCCCCCTCCAAGTAATGGTAAAATTAGAGCATGGAAGACAATAAATAAAAAAAAAGATACTTGAGCATCAGAAGCCATACATGTCATAAAAATTGAAGTTTAAGTGGTTCTCAACTAACATCAAAGTGGTAGAAAACACAAAGGTAGAAGAACTTTTTTTCTAATAGAAGACTCATTCATAAAGATGGACATTTCATATTTTATAACACCATAAATCTGATAGCCCCCTCCTCTTGTTATCCCCATTAGAGGCAGACCAAGGGGGCAATGATCAACATACTAATTTTCCATGATCTAGATAACAAAATAATATTCAACGATTTCAAATCATAAAACTGTTGATAATAGAAATTTGAAGATAGATTCTCCTATAAGGAGTTGCATAGATTTCAAAAGGGGATATACTACATGAAATGAAATATCAACATTGTTAATCAATCCTCTTGTGTCTTTAGACTTATTATAATTTGATGCATCCGTTTAGAATTCCATATCTTAAATATTTCAATAAATAAGCTCATTGAAAACACAGACAAATAAAAATGTGGTCAACATATTTCTATAATATGTATGTGGGTGCAATCAAAATTGTGTGCATATATGCCTAATAACATAAATTGCATATTCAATTATAGACAATAATCAAACTTGAATTTTCATTTTATGCTTGAAACCATATATGTCTATCTCCTAGGGTTTTATTATCCCTATTCCATACATGGACTACATGGTTTTGATCCACCACTGATTTCATGGTGATTTTCTAGCATTGGACTTTTATTACAAAATCAACATTGATTTGCAATCACATTTGTAATGACCATCCTTTAATTTTTGGGAGTTTTGATCTCCTTAAACTACTTGTAAGAGACTACATTCTAGGTACAAGAAATTAATGTTTTCATATGTGATACAAATAGGATACTATCGATGTACTAGAATTAAAACAATCAAGATTCTTATATGTATGATTTGACATCACAAATACATTAAAAAATAATCATAAATCCATTATGAATTGTTATTCATAAAGTAATCCAAACACCTTTTCAATGACTACAAAATATCCAAGCAATATCATCCAGTATCATATGAAAATTAACACTCAAATATAAGCTTGCATAACCATATGCATGAGATGGGATCTAGGGATTAATATAGAATATAGAAGTCTTAGTCATGGTTGAACAAAGGCTGGACTGCAAAACCCTAATTTTCTTGCCTTACTAATCCCTAGAGTGGGAAACCCTACTTAAGTATCACATTAACCCTCATGTTGTAATCTACTATGCATGTCCCATATTTTTAGTATTTTTTGTGCATATTAGGTCTAGTTTGGCAGGGTGTAGAAGGTGTGCAAAATATGATTTAGAGAACATGCACTAGTACATAAACGACCTTTAGTGTGAGTTATTTAAGGCCTTTAGTGTCGGTTTCTAAGCGACACCTATGTGGGCGACGCTAAAAGCCCATCCGTTACGCGTCAGTTCAAAAACCGATGCCAAAACCCTTGGTGCACCACCAAAAACACGCCAACAGGGAACTATAGGCGTCGGTTATTAGATAAGAAACCAACGCCATATACCTTCGCGCCACAGAAGGGCGCCATCTTGGGCACTATCAGCGTTGGTTATTAGATAAGAAACCGACGTCATATAACTCCCAACACGGCCGTGCTGGCCAGTACGGCCGTGGTGTCTGGTCCGCTGCCACAGCCATGCACTCCCAACACGGCTGTGCTGGCCAGCACGGCCGTGGTGTTAAGGAAATAGACGTCGGTTACTATTAGAAACCAACACTGTAATGATGTGGCGTCGGTTTTATACAAATAACCGACGCCTATTTTTTGTTTTTTTTCTGTCAGTCTGCAGACCTACTGTATGGCTGGTCGCAGGATGAGAAACCTGTAGTTCAGTTATGAACTGCATGTTTTACGACATCCATTGATATCAGCCAACAACATGCCACAAACCTGCAAAATTAACAACAAAAATATTCACACATTTAGCAATGCAACCTGCAGTTCCATTTGATTTTCACACATTTAGAAACATTCATGTAGCTAGCAATCTGTAGTTCCATTCATTTTCACATTCACACATGTAGAAACATTCATATAGCAACCAATAGTTTCATTCATTTTCACTCAGACACATGTAGAAACATCCAGACATGTAGAAACATTCACACATATATTATAATTCAGAAATTCATTTAAAAAATATCATTCTTTAGTCATTATTCGCTATCAACATCTCAATTATATCTTAAAACCCCCACTATTTGTATGGCTGTTGTCCATTCTTCTCTTACTTCATTTAATTCTCCCGTCGTATAGGGAGCATGTACATCTGGTAAGGTTGTTCCTGTAGTGTGGTCAGTTTTAAACACCTATAAAGAGAATGATGTATATATATAATTAATGAGCTATAAATAAGATTGATATATTTCATATTATCTAATGAGACTATATAATACCTCAGCAATACAATCGATGTCCATTGCGACATATTTGATAATCACGTGCATAAATCGCATCACATAATATCCACATGCCCATCCGTTGTCTTGTGTAGCACACTATAAATTCAAACATACAAAATAACAAAAAATACAACTAATTAAGCATTGTTCACATAAATAATATATACATATATTGCAGTCGGGAACTTACTTTCACGTTCTTCCAAATTATTGGCCGGTTCTTTTTCATGGGGACCTTTCCTCCAGCCTTTTTGAACTCATCAAAACCCCTACATGTTAATGTAACACAGTACATTGCATAATTAAATAGTAATGTAATACCATATGTTAACAGATATGAAAATGAAATATTTCTCACCGGAATAATGCCATTTTCATTATGTGTCCATATTTTGTATTCAATTTACTCCCCTTAGGATCTAGATAATAGACAGTGAACATCTCGAGGACAATAACTAGTAACTCCCAATGCATACTACTAGAGGTAAAAAAAATTAAAAATTAATAACTCAAAATCCACAATAAAAATGTAATTTTCTTAAGTCCAAATTATAATAAGCAAAGTAAACTTAATCTACATTGAATGGAGCCATTATCACCATCTTATTATTTTGAGAAAAAATTGTAAAAGCCTCACAACAGTATTGTTGAACTGACGGAGGGTCTTTAGCTACTAGACTAATCAAAGATGGAATCAAAAATCCTACATGTTCAAAAGCAAAATCTGCACATATCTTGTCTAAGTAGCTGCAAAATATGTATTAATTACACATGCATTAATAAATAAGAAACCAGATCACCAGATCCTACACAAGGTATATGGATGTATAAAGAAGATCTCACCTTATCCATATCTCTATCATAGATGTATTTAGCCAATCATATCGAAACAACTCCAAAATATCTTGTATAAATAGTTTGCTTTCGTATGATTGACATGCAATATCTGAATCTATAGAAACAGTTATAGGGAAATTTATATCATGTTCTCCTAACCATATTGCCATACCCCTACAGTTAGGACCTAACGGGACAGGTAGGTCCTGTGGAACCCAACTGGGTAATGTAGGAGGTGGAAGTGGAGGCCTAGATGATGTGGGTGTCTTCTTTTTAACCTATATATATATATATATATATATATATAATAATTTTAGATCAACTAACATCATATACACACACTAACAATTTAATGTAATGTAAATTTACCATACAATTTCAGTAAAGATGACATCCTCTTTTAGCCACAATATCACTCCGCCTTCTGCCTCACCAAGCGTTTCACAATCTGGGTGGGCATATGGCAATGGAAGATCCATCCACTTGGGGAATATATGTACCAGGCTCACACGAATCCAACCAGCTAGTAATGGAGACCCGTGAAACATTTCCCCTGGTAGGGATGGGTAAGACGACGCCTCTTCAACGACATATTCATTAACTTTTAGACGGCATGGCTTCAACCCCTACAAATTTTTGTGTAAAGAATGTTATATACATATATACATATCATCTTTTTTTGAAATGACTACAATTTCATATATACATATCATCTTGAAAACATATCATCTTGAATTAAAAAACTAGTTACTATGTCTTAAAAATACTTATAGCAGATTTTCTAGGTGGTGGGTCTACAGGATTACTCCCAACCTCTGCAGTAGGAGTAGAGCCTGCAGTAGGAGACACCATAGGTACTGTCTGGTAAGTGAGAGTCTGAGATGCCTGCCACTTTTTCATTGCTTCTTCGAGTTTCCTATCAAATAGCTTATCTACCTATACATGGATAAAAGAGACGTCAAATTCTAATTATTGAATTCTCTTTTACAATAACATCTACAAGGAAAAAATATGTTACCTCTTCTTATGAAAGTCCCACTTTTGGGACATGTTTGTGCTGGGATGGCCCAAAAAAAGCTTTGATGCCCACACCAGCACCTGCAACCCTAATACGTCCAGGATGCTCTGGGTTACCCAGAGCAACTGTCAATTCATCCCTTGTGCCCTCAGGGATGAACTTGCCTTGTTTCCTCAGCCCGTGCAGCTCCTGCTAATCGCCAAAACAAAAATTTGTAATTAAGTAAACACCACAAATAATCAATATTCGAACGATTGCTGTAAGAGTTGTATTTTACCATTTTTGCAGCTGCCTCAGCAGTTGCGAGCTTCCTTATTTCTCCCTTCTTATTTTGCCTCCCAGCTATCTAGACATCATGGCGAGGCAGAGGTGTGCTACCTATAATGGAGGACTCCTGAGTAGCAGCAGACTGAGCAGTAGCCTCAGACTATAGTCTTTGGCGAATGCCTGCATACCCCTTTGGACCCATTGTGTGGTCATGCACATTCAGTGCATGCCTTGATCTTTGTGCCTCACTGAGGGCCTAGTTAGTATGCACATTAATAATTTGGTTAGTAACAGTAAATGTTAATCTTGAATAGGTGAATACAACATATATTAATGAGATTGGGACTGACGCCTAATACCTTGAATTCATCAGTTTGTCTTGAAGCAACAAACGCGTCCCATTCTTCTTTGTCCAGGAAGTTCCACTATTCAGTGGCTGTCTTCTTCCTATTGTTAGCTTCTTTTATGTATTCTCGGGTGAGATTTGTCCTATAGTTCCTTAGGACTCTCCCACAGTGTTGCATCACACATTTACGATGCAGCTTTTCATCCAATTCAAATGTACTCTGCAAATTAGAATTGCTATTAACTAGTATCCAAAAAATTAGTAATCTACAAAATAGAATTGTAAATTAATAATAACTCACGCATAAATCCTTCCATATTACGTCTTTCTTCTCCTTAGAAACTTTATGCCAAGAATCTATCTTACAACCACAATGGCTACGAGTAACATACCCAAGATATGAAACAAATGAATTGCGATTCACACCAGATGCATTTCCTGCATTATCAAAATCCACAACAAGTTTGGATCCATTGCCCTTTTGCGCTATTAACTTCTTCATCACAGTGATGCCCCTTCTCTTGTCAACTTTTTGGTGTTGCTGATCAAGTGCCTCAAGTGCTTCAGATGGTACATGTGCATCATCAACCTAAAGTTTGACAAAATAAACACATTTACAAGATATAACTATAAATGGACATATAGATATAAATATATGATATATTTTAAAACTTACATTGTGAGGCGGCACATTGATGTCCTCACCCTCACAGTATTCATCAACACGGTCATCAGGAGAATGCTCAGCCATCTGAAAATTCACATTCACATTATAAAGTTCACATTGTAAATTAATTCAAATTGTAAAGCTCACATTGTAAAGTTCACATTCACATTGTAAAGTAATTCACATTGTAAAGTTCACATTATAAAGTAATTCACATTGTAAAATTCACATTGTAAAGTTCACATTGTAAAGCTCACATTGTAAAGTTCACATTCACATTGTAAAGTAATTCACATTGTAAAGTTCACATTATAAAGTAATTCACATTGTAAAGTTCACATTCAGAAAAATAAAACATATAAAAAAATATAAACATGCCTCTAATATTGCGATTTTTTTATCAATTAACAATCCTTCATTGTGATCTCCGCGCACATACAAGTCATCATTAGCTTCAATATTTGCTGGTCTTGGCAACCCAACTGAGAATGGACTGGAGTCATCATACTTATCATAGTACTGTTCTTCATCTATAGGATCTTCAATGAACTGTCTTTTACCATGAAGAACAACCGACCATTTATCATTTGCAGGATCATCGATATAAAATACTTGTTATGCATGTGATGCCAATATGAATGGTTCACCCTTCTCGCCAATCTTTTCAAAGTTCACTAAAGTGAAACCCAATTCATCCACTATAACTCCTTTGGTGTTATCAACCCAATTACATTTGAAGAGCGGAATTCTAAAATCTATGTAGTCAAACTCCCATATGTCTTCAATGACATCGTAATATGACATTTTAGCTTCACGTGGACTCTTATCCTTTGCACTTGCAAAAAACATAGTCGATGCTTGAAGGGTGACCCCACTGTTTTGGATGACACTCTTATCATCTTGGCGCTTTGTGTAATATGTGAATCCATTAATGCCATACCCTTCATAAGACATAACAGTCAATTTTGGTTTAAAGGTGAGGCATTTGATAGTTTCAGTAATATCATCTGGTGTTTGAGATAGTTGATGTAAGACTTTATTTTCAAACCACTTAATAAATGTCTTGTTATGCTCTCTAGCAAGCCACATTGTATTGGCTCGAGGATATTGTCTCTTGATGAAATTGGTATGTTCCTCGATATAAACGTTCACTTCGTCCATGTTGTGTAAAATATACAAGTGACCTTGTTCCAACTGCTCACGGCTGATTACTTTCACACGTGATCCCAAAATTCCTTTGCCAAATTGCTCGTCAATATTCTTGTCATTATCAGGAGTGTCATTACCATTGAGAAAGTCATTGCAAAAATCCATAACCTCTCTCGCCACATAACCCTCGATAATACTCCCTTCAGGCCGATAACGGTTTCGAACATCACTTTTAAAAACGCTCATGTATCGTTCAAAGGGATACATCCAATGCAAGAACACTGGTCCCAACATTTTCACTTCCCTAGTCAAGTGGACAACAAGATTTACCATGATATCAAAGAACGACGGAGGAAAATACATCTCAAGCTGACATAGGGTAACAACCACTTCTCTTTGCAATTTATCGAGAGTATCAGGGTCAATAACTTTGCTGCACAGACTATTGAAAAAGAAACGAAGTCTGGTGATTGCAAACCTTACATGCTTCGACAATATAGGTCTAATTGCCACAAGCAATATTTGTTGCATTAGAGTGTGACAATCATGATATTTAAGACCTATCAACTTCAGATCTTTCATTGATACCAATCTACGAATGTTGGATAGGTAACCCTGTGGCACCTTAACATTTACCAAACATTCACAAAATGCTTTCTTCTCCTTTCTAGACAATGTGTAACAAGCGGGAGGTAAGTATGTTCTCCGATTTCCCATTTCACAAAATTCTATTAATTCTGACCTTATTCCCATTTCACATAGGTCCAGTCTGGATTTTATCCCATCTTTAGTCTTACCTGGTATATTCAACAAAGTACCAATGACACTATCACAGACATTTTTCTCAACGTGCATGACATCGATACAATTCCTGACTGTCAAAGAACTCTAATAAGGAAGATCCCAAAATATTGACTTCTTCTTGAATAAAGATTTGTCACTCCGTGTGGCCATAGTACATTGTGATCTCTTACCAAATTCATTGACAAAGTCTTTTACTCTTTCATAAACAACCTCCCCTGGTATAGGTTTAGGTGCACTCCGTTCCTCATTCAATCCATTGAATGCTTTGCGCTTCCTACGATACGGATGGAATTTTGTAAGAAACCTTCGATGATCGAGATATACAGTCTTACCGCCATATTTTAGTCTTGTTGAATCAGTGTTCTCTTCACATATAGGACACGCTTTAGCTCCTTTGACACTATATCTAGACAAATTCCCATATGATGGAAAGTCATTAATAGTGCAAAACAACATAGCATGCAAACGAAATGTCTCTCTTTGTGAAGCATCATATGTCATCACACCTTCACCCTAGAGTTTCTTTAAGTCATCAATCAGAGGTTCAAGATAAACATCGATGTCATTTCCAGGTTGTTTAGGGCCCGATATCAACAACGACAGCATTACGTACTTATTTTTCATACATAGCCAGGGAGGAAGATTGTATATAACAAGCATGACTGGCCAAGTGCTATGTTGGCTGCTCAATGTCTCGTACAGATTCATCCCATATGTACAAAGCCCAAGTCTTAGATTCCTGACTTCTTCACCAAATTCAGGGTACAATAGATCAATCTTCTTCCACTGTGGGGAATCAGACGCATGTCGTAGGATCCCATCATTATTTTTCTTAACATCTGCATGCCACCTCAAATTCTTTGCATCTATCGGATTGGCAAACAAGCGTTGAAACTGTGATATTATAGGTAGATACCACATCACCTTGGCAGGAGAACCAGTTTTGGACTCCCCCGAAGTCATCAATTTATACCGTGATGCACCACATTTTGGACAATCTTTCAAATCCACATAGTCCTTTTGAAATAATACACAATCATTTGGGCATGTGTGTATCTTCTTGGCATTCATTCCCATTGGGCACAACAATTTCTTTACCTGGTATGTTGAGATTGGCAGCTCGTTTCCTTCAGGAAGCATTTCTTTCAACAAAGACAACAATGACATGTAGCTTTTGTCGCTCCATCTATTGTTAGCTTTCATCTTATACAATCTCAACACAGAGCTAAGCTTCGTAAACTTAGTACAACATGTGTATAACGATATCTCAGCATCATGCACAATGTTTCTAAAAATGGGAGGTGGATCGGTGTGCTCTACCCCACAACTATCCAGCATCGCATCAACGATGTCTACTGGAACTGGTTCATTCACATCTATGTCATTGTAGGCAATTTCTTCTTCCACACAAGCATTTCTATCGACATCCACTGGTTTCGGGTTTGAAATCTCTCCATGCCAGTGCCATTCTGTATAGCCTTGTATAATCCCGTTGCACATGACATGACTTTTGATTTCGTAACCAGTGCTGACTTTCAAGTTGTTACCACAATGCCTACATGGACAGTAGAACCTATCTCCAGGTTGTTTCCTATGTCCCTCGACAAATCTAATAAACTGGTCAAGACCAGAAATAAACTCTGGGGTGCAGTGATTGCGAATGGACATCCATGATCTATCCATTCTATGATCAAAGAGAAAACAAGTATATATTACAACAAGATTAGGGTCTAGGGTTAACAGATTAGAGTTTTTGCATGGTTAAAACTTTAGGCCAACAAATACATGTGTTGTCATTCTTATATATAATAAATGTGTACCACCTATCCCATTCTTGAACACCTAATCTCACTAGTAAGTGTATAATGTGTATTGGGTTTTCGAAAAAATTTCAACAACATTTCCCTGTTGTTCTCCAAGTACATATGTACTTAGAGAACAAATGGGGAAAGGCTACCAAAATTTTCTCAAAAAACCAATACACATTATACACTTACATCCTAAGTGAGATTAGGTGTTCAAGAACAGTCCCAAACCGGGGACTATCCAAGATTTACTCCTAACGAGTAAATCTTGGATGGGTTTCTAGGCAAACAAATACATGTGCTATCATTCTTATATACAATAAATGTGTACCACCTATCCCATTCTTGAACACCTAATCTCACTAGTAAGTGTATAATGTGTATTGGGTTTTCAAGAAAATTTCGGCAGCATTTCCCCACTGTTCTCCAAGTACATATGTACTTAGAGAACAAACGGGGAAATGCTACTGAAATTTTCTTGAAAACCCAATACACATTATACACTTACATCCTAAGTGAGATTAGGTGTTCAAGAATAGTCCCAAACTGGGGACTATCCAAGATTTACTCCTAATGAGTAAATCTTGGATGGGTTTCTAGGCTAATGAGTACATATCCACTACATGTATTTTCTCACTTACATTGCATCACTCACAATTAGAGCATTATTAAATAATAAATCAAGAATTCAATAGTTTCAAACATGCAATAATTCACAATTAGAGCGATAAGATTCATTTTGTACAAACATACATGGCATAATTCAGGCACAATAGCAGGTGTGGTCATTGACCCGATTCAACAATATAAGAATAATTTTAGAAGAGTAATAACCAACAGCAACCACGGTCTATGTGGGCTGGCACGGCCGTGGTTGTGTTGGCCAACCACACGGCCGTGTTGGGTAGCACGACCATGTGGTCGGCCAACACAGCCACGGCCGTGCCAGCCCACACGGCCGTGGTTGCTGTTGGTAAGGAGAGGGAGAAGGAAGAAGAAGAAGAAGAAGAAGAAGAAGAAGAAGAAAGGAGGGCCTACTGTTGGTAGCAGTGTGGAGACGGAGGCGGCGGTGAGCACACCAGCGGCAGGAGACGACGAAGAGGCAGGCGAGCAGAGAAGGAGAGGTGCTGGCATCGAGCAAAGAAGGAGAGGGCACCGACAATGAGCAGAGAAGGAGAGGTAGGCGGCGGCGGTGGCGAGCAGCTGCAACAGCAGTAGGCGGCGGCGCGGAGGCAGGCGGCAGGTGACGCAGCAGCAGGCGGCGACGACGCAGCAGCAGGGTCGGGAATCGTCAGAGCAAAATCACGCGATCTCAATGAAATAGAAGAGAAAGGGGGAAGAGTTCGCTGTGTGTGAGGGTTATTAAGTTACTAAACGGCGTCGGTTATTCATAACAACCGACACCTTTATTATTAGGTGTCAGTTATACAAAGACAACCGATGTCAATTGGACATTCCTTTACCCTAATTTTTTTGGCAGGGACGGCACGCAGACCCTTATCAGCGTCGGTTATTCTAAGAAAACCGACGCCCATATTGTAACTTTTGGTGCAAATTTTATCTTCATTTAACGTCAGTTATTAGGTAAAACACCGACATTGTATCTGATACTTTGGCGCAATTTTTTTTTCTCGAAAAAATTGGATTTCGCGGGCTACTTTAGGCGTCAGTTGTTTATTCTAGAACCGACGCTAAATAGAAAGAGTTACCCGTGTCTGGCCACTCGTATACGATATATGTCGGTTTGTGTTGTAAACCGATGATGTAGGTTTTAGGTGTCGGTTCTTATTTAATAACCGACGCATGGAAAGTGACTTCATAATCCATTTCTGTAGTAGTGATGTAGTTTAAACTTAATATTTTTAAGAAAAAAAAGATATATAGTGGGGGTAACTAGAACATTTTGATTTTATATATTTTTATTTGGCTTCCAGGTGCTTGGTGGTTAATTATACATCATATGAACTTATATACACAATTTTTGTAGGTTTTACACCTCACCGCCCCCCTTTTTGGGGGTGGTACGAACTCCGTGAGTTTGCGCCAGATTATATATTCCAATTTTGAGTATCTTGTGACTATGCTAAACCAAACAAAAAGCATAACCAAACTCCAGGTAAACAAAAGTAACAGGTTGGTTTCTAGTCCTACAAAATAGGGCCTTAAGTAAGATCATGATTCGTCATAATATACCTCAGAGTAAATCTTCTTTAACAATATAAGACCTAATTTCTTAAAACTAGGGCTTTTCATAGTACATACTTTCATTCATAAGCATCAAATCATACTTTTAGAACTAGAGGCATAATCAAATCTTGAAACCTTTATTTTCATATTACACATAATGTTCTGATAATATGACATATAACATGTCAATATTTGGAGATATCATCTATTTTCTACATCATTTACAAATTAATTGCAATATTGCCAATATGAGATTGCCACTTCATCCCTCAAGAATGTGCACATGTTGGCTTTTGAATTTCGAGAAAAGACCATATTGTACTTTATTATGATCAAGTTTTATCGTGCGTATTGGGACATTAAGTAAAATCTAGGAGGAGGGGGGCTTCTTCACACCATGACCCCGTGCACCTATAGGCATGATGTCAACTAGGGAGTTGACTTTGGGCTACATGTGTTGAGAGTCATGGCCATGAGTTGGGTAAGCTTTGGTCAATTTTTGTAAATCCTCCAAGACTCTGAGCTTGCCATGGAGTGGCTGGAGGGGTGTTTGATGGATACGCTTCCAAAGGAAGAAATGCAAATGTTGGGAAGATGGTTTGGAGGAATTACTTGTGCCATCAGGTGTTGGGATGGTATCTCAGGGTCTCAAGGGTTCTCACCCTAGTCTTATATAGGCTCTAGATTGTAATGAGACACGAAAGTGATAAGCCCTAAAGATTGGGGTGAAAGGGTTTTTGGGCATTATCTTGATGTGAGAAGATAATGTCAACCAATGGGGTCATTGTGATTGGCTTGGTCTTTTGAAGGTAAGGACATGTGAGTTGCATAGTAAAAGGGACAGAGGGGGAGAGAAACACCATCGTAGGGAGATATCCATATATGCACAGTACTTAGATAAAGGTTTGCCAAGGGAGGAGAGATCCTCACCCATATCTCTATATAGATCTGTGAGTTCGGATCTAAAGAGACTTTTCAATACACAAACTTGTCACATTTATTTAATTGAAAAATCCAATCCAATAAATCATTATTTAGGCCATGCCAGAGCTCCATTTATCCCAAAATTTGGGATTATTTTTATTATTTATTAATTAAACTTTGGAAAAGAATTAGGACAAAATGGTTTTTGTTTGTCACTAGAAACTTGGATTCTGAGTAAAAATGTGACAAGTCATTATTTAGTCATCTAGTTTTTTAAACAACTTATAATCTCTTAGATTTTTGTTTAATATGTTGAAATTGATTTATTATAGGTCTAAAAATATTATTGGCATTAATCTACGTGTGAGATATTGAATCCTTTATTTGTATCCCAAGGAGCTATTTTTCAATTCAAAATTATCCAATTTAGAGTTTATTAGGATTATAGAAACCAAGGTTCAAACCTAGGTCCTATAATGAATCAAAGAGCTTCATGGTATTTCCTATTTTACATTTAAGGATTAAATGGATATAATTTCCTCGACGAAAGTCTTGTCTCAATATATTTATAAATAAATCCTAAAATTATCCTACTGAATTTGGTTACAGACTCAACTAATATTCTATTTTACCTTGGTTAAAGACTCAACCAATTATTCTATTTACTTTGATTAAAGTTTCAACCAAAGCTTAAGCTTGAATTCATTAATAAATGTATATCGTTGCCTTTGTTAACACTTATATAATCAACTTTATTTGAATGCCAATGTATCATTTTTTAATTCTTGATTAGTAAATCAAAATTATAACATTTTGAGGGAATCACATTCACCCCACCTTAAAGGGGCCTCCAAAACTCAGTTCCAATCATTTCAAGGTGGATGACAACTCCACTAGCATCATAAATGATAATCCCTATTTTCATCATATCATGATCTTATAGCTAAACAAGTCAATCCTACTTGAGTGACTTACTATACATCAAAGTTTGTCTCAAAAGAGGTCTCTAACATAAGCCTTTCTTTACATGGAGGGGAGAATGTTTCTTAGGGATTTTGAAACTCTTGTACTTTGAACAAAGTTACCTCAAGAGTTCATTAGTGATTAGTTCCAAGGGCTTGAAACCCACAAGGTGGAGTTTTTTCTAACAAAACATGTGTCTTCGTATCTCTAAGGTATGAGTTTTCTAACAAAACATGTGATGGGGAGGTAACAAATGTACATGTTAAATCATATCATCAATTATAGTTTATGCAATATATTTACATATACCCTTGTGCATATCAAGGAGGCTACCTAACCTCTTATACTCCCACTAAGTTGATAAAAATATTTTCCAGTAGTCTAAATACAAATTTCACCTTATTTCACACATAGAAATGGTGAATGCACAGATTATCATATAATTATGATATAAGGTTGGGTCATGCTAAAAAGTAGACTCTTCATACATGGATATGTTTTAATTACAATGATTTCTTAAATGTCTTTTATTGTAGGGGGAAAGTTCTTCTATCAGTGCCCTTGATTTGTGTACAACCTCACTTAGTATTTCATTTTCTTTTTAACTTATACTACCACTATTACATAAGTATGAGAATTCTTTATATCTGCATCTCATGTATTATTGGCCTTAGTCATTCCCTTAATTCTAGGGGTATAGGTACTTTTAGAGTAAGATATTTAAGGGTAAATTTTCTCTTGACCCCTTGTGTCTCATGTGCCACTCTATCTTCACTTTTTGACCCTAGGGTTGACTTAGGGCTCTATCTCACATAGGTATAAATGAGATGTTATAAACTTTATTTTGCCTCTATAATCATTTATGCCTTATTTAAGAATAAGGATCGCCAATATTATCATGATTCTCTATCTCATGACTCAAGGAAGCTCTATGTTAGATGTAATGTTTTAGAAATTTCTTTTTGTACTAAATTTCATCAAATATTTATCTAGAAAACCAACTAAGGTTTCACATATATATATATATATATATATATATATATATATATATATTCAATTTTTAGAAAATATCAAAGCATAACATACATATTTTTTATTCAATATACTTATCTTGACTACGCGTTCTAAATCCATACCATCATAAAAAATTCAATCCTTCTAGTTTAGGTCCTTCTAGGACATTAAAATTTTAATGAAAATCATGGTGGTTACTCATATTTAGAGGAGGAGTTTAATTCTTAGACAATTTCTTAATTATTCATTAGGAGGTTATCCTTTCTAGACCACATATATTGACCTCATGGGCTTTGGAATATCCCTCCTTCATAAGGTCTGACCCACAACAAGTCGGAACGTCAATCCTTAAAAGAGGGTTTGAGTCTCACGTATTTCCTCATATAGGTTCAATGTCTTATATTTTGGGTACTTACATAAACATATATGTGTACTTTATGTATTTGTATGTCTTCTTGTACTTTCATGACTATTTGTACTCAATGTACTCACATAATTTCTTATACCTTACATACTTGCATGTTTGTAAAGCTACTAATATTTAGTATTAGAAATCAAGCAAGGCCAGAAAACTTATTTAGTTATCATGATACTAACATTTTGTATGTTCCACTTTGTCACAAGCATAAACATGGATTTATATATCTATGTTGGGATGATTAAAAACATGTAGATTTCAAGCTTCATCTTTCTATCATGGCCTTCTTTATGGTTCTAGGTATCCCTATCTAGGTATTACCTAGATCAACTAGATATATTTCATCACTATCAAAGATAGCAAGGTTAAAAGTACATTTGACCTAGAAATATTTCAAGTTAAGAAAACAAATCTTTCATTCAGGGTGGGTGTATACACTAAGAATTCTCTTAACATGGCTTGACCATGAGTATAGTTGAACTCCTCATACTCCTTCTGCAAAATATCAACAAACCTCAGTTGTCTGGTTACCCTTCCTTTGTAACCCTAAGGTATGCTCACATTTCATTTGTACCACTAAGCTATATTCCTATTAGAGTGCATAGCTATCAACCTCATCACAACTGCAAGGTCTAGCAATTAAGACCAAGGGTTTCACAGGTCAAGGAAAAGATGTTCTAAGAACTTATTCTTTCTTTCTTTAGGCTATAAAACATTATCTAGATGTCATCTCTTATCCATCTAGATTGCCATCTATTTTATCATGTGGATAGATTTATTGATTTACCTCTTATTTCCTTATCATGTTACTCCAGTTTATAAGTATACATGGATATGCCCTCAACTACACCCAGGGTGGGGTTGAGAAGGTTGTTCTTGTCAACACTAATACTATCTTACCAAAGTATAGCTACTCCTTGTAATATATATCCAGATCCTAGTACTTCTTTTTATTTGAGTTTCATGGATCACAAATGTATTTTAATGGCTCCTATCACTTCTTCCTATTTAAGTTTCATGGATCACAAATGTCTTTAATGAATCATAAATGTATTTCCTAACACTTCTTACTATCATTTCTTCTCATGGATTCTCTCTCTTTTTATTTGCACTCAAGGTTTTCTCATATAGGGTATTATTTTCCCTCATATATCCAAGATTCTAGTAATGTTCAGGGTTATGGCTTAACTATTTTGTGGTAAGGTTTTATTTTTCCTCTATCCTACTTAGATATTCCATAGATAGATTGGGTCATCTCATCTTATCCCTAGGTCCTTCAAAGTCTTTAGGTTTTCTCTTTGCAAGAGAGATATCTGAAATGTCCTTTATATGTATACTTAATTTGGCATTATATGTGATTTAATTGAAAGATGATGACTTAACCCGACTTATTATTGAACTTTTTAATTGATATGAGGAGAGAAGTGCATTCTAGGATTTGATAAAAATATATATGAGAAGAGAGTGAAATTTAATATGATAAGTCCTATAAGGAATATTATTTTGGGCAAATTCTCAGGCTTTGGCCAGGAAGTAATCACAGTTGTCAGGGATTTCATGTATTCCAACTAGTGGTGTGGAAGAAAAATTTTCCAACCCCCAAGATTATGAACCACTCTGAACACCATTGCCTTTGGAAAATACTCTAATGATCCCTTGAGGCTCTATGGAATATTTGGAACTATTAATTACTAAAAACTATTAATAAAGGACGAGATCTTATACCAATTGTGATGACTCCCTCCAACATTTTCTCCCCATTGAAGGAAGATAAAGGAGGCAACGAACAACACTAGACTTTCCAGGATACAAAGTAAATAACCAATAACATTCAATGATTTCAAATCATAATATTGTTCATATAGAAATTGGAAGTAAATTCTCCTCTAAGGAGATACATAAATTTCAAAAGGAGAAATACTGCATGAAATGAAATATTAAGATTATCTATTTATTCCTCTGTGTCTTTAGCCTTATTGTCTTTATGCAAACATCTAAAAGTCCATATCTTTAGCCTTTAAATATAGAATCTAACCTAAAATGCAGATAAACAAAAATACAATCATCCTATTATACTCTTTGTACGTCGGTGCAAGCAAAATTGTGTGCTCACATGGCTAAAAACATACATTGCATATCAGTCAATTATTGACAATGGTCAAACTTGTATATTTATTTTAACTCTTTAATCCATATTTGTTCTATGTCCTTGAGTGTATCAATCCCATTCTCATACATGGACTCTAGGGTTTCAACCAAGCATAGGATTTCATGGTGACTATCTAGCATTGCACTTTTGTCACAAAATTAACATTGGTTTTCAATCACTTTCACAATGACTGACCCTTAGTTTTTGGAAGTATATATCACCTTAAACTACCCTAAGAGATTACATTCTGGGTTCAAAAAAATAATATATTAATATGTGACATGCATAGGGCATCATAGTTGTACTTAAATTGAAACAATCAAGTAGTTTAGATGTATGGTCAAACATTAAGAAAACATCTAGAAATCATGGAAGTCAGTTATGAATGATTATTGATAAAGTAGCATGCATTAGAATCCATGGAGTCAACTGAGACTTGACTCCAGGATACATGAGCTTAGAGCCACATCTAGGAGTTGGGACAACTTCCCTGAAGCTGTGGAGACTCCAAGCATGCCATGGAATGGCCGGTGAGGGTGTTTTCTGGGTCCACTTCCATGAGGGAAAAAAATTGCATGTGGTGGAGATGGTTGTCGTAACTACTTGTGTAAGTGTTGGCACATGATTTCTATGTCTCGAGTGTTTTTCCCTATCCTTATATAAACTTTGTATCACATTGAGAGGTGGCCATCATAAGCCTTGGAGGTTGAGGTCAAATGCTTCTTGGGAATTATCTTGACGCAAGTAATAATCTCAACTAAAGGGATCATTGTGATTGGAACGATCTTCCAAAGTCCAAGACATGAGAATTCAGCATTAAAAGGGATGCAGAAGGTGTAACATACTCAAATGTAGGCATATACATCAAGCCTCCCTTATTCAAGGGCCCTATTAAATTATGTTAGTATATAGTAACTTTTTCCCTAATACAAATTACATTGAATCCTTGGAATCAATTAGTATCATGGATGCATATATACCCTTAATATCTGATTTTAAGGTAAATAACCATAATTTTGTGAAAAGTCAATATGATCGGTAATTCCCCTTATGTAGAGTTTTTATTATAGATAGAAGGAAAGTCCTTCTCTCCTATAAACAGGATAAGGGGGAAGCATATAAACTCAAGACAAACTCTAATGGGACAAGACACAATGGGCCCCTATTACAAACTAGACTTAACAACTTAGTAAATAGACTCTCTAACACTCCCCCTCGAGATGGAGCTTGAGAGAATCCCAAGTCAGCTTGCAAACAGATAGACAAGGTAAAGATAAAGAAACATAATAAAAAGTTAAACCAAGATAATCTAATGATTTATCCCCCTCGATATTATAATATGCCACTCAAGCACTCAAGTACTCCCCCTCAAGCAGATAATCCACAAGTGAGTACAAAGGAAAATATCATGAGCTTCTTGATCGGTGTGAAGTGGAATCTAGAGTAGAAGTAAGGATCAGCATGATCTTCATCTTAGTCACTATATCGTTAAATAGATCAAAGAGTGTTGGAACACAAGAAGTAGTAGTCAACATGCATACAAGACACAAACAAGGAAATAGTCAACATGCACAAGGCATGAATAGTCTAGAGAGTTTTGACACACAACAATAGAAAAATCAATGACCTAGCCGGATAATGGCTAGTGTGCAAAGTAGTAAGTAGCAAAACACTCTAAGATGTACAACAGTAGTAGAAAAGCATGAAGCTCCATCATACTCATGTTAGTGAACAAAGGTACCATCATTTCATCATATAATTTTCATCCTTGTAGAAGAGATCAAAGTCTAGAGAGTGATGGGTCACAGTCATAGTAGAGGTGTGCAAGCACATATAAAGAGTCAACATGTAAACAGAGCATGGATAATAGTAGTGCAAACTCACAAAGTAGCAAGCACAATGTGCTAATCATAGCACAATTAGAAACAATGATGTCATTGGATAGAAAAGTTATCAAAAAATAGCATGAAGGATCCATATAGTATTAAAGCATATCACATATTAACATCAACAGAAGTACCATGAACATCCATATAGAAACAAAACAAGGATCTTCTTCTTATATCCTCAATCTTATCTCTTCCATCTACTCATCATCCTCTATTCTTCCCCTCATGCCAACCATGAAAAGAGTCAAGAGAGTGGTAGGGGTGGAGAGTAAAAAACGGAGAGTAAAAAATAATGGTAGAGGTAGGGTTTATGTAAGAACATATATGGAGGAGGTAACCAACAACTCATGTCAAGGTGCAACATGACCCGATTACATAGATCTGGATAGAAAAATAAATAGATCCCTTTACAATGCAAAAAATTATATCAAAAAATCATAGCATCTGGTTATTTGAGGAGTAGAGCAAGTATTAAAGAGAAAGGCAATATGTATGCAGGGATGAAAAGGATGGGGGTTAAAGAATAAAAGAAAAATTAAAAAATTAATGGAAAAGGAAGATAAGTGTTGCTAGTAAAAATAAAGAAGTGACTCGCCATGTATAGAAGACTTCACCATGTAATAAAATCATTGTAGATGGTGAAGCACACCAAGTTGTAGAAGATAAGTATTGCTAGTGTCATCCATGTACTCTCAGGTTCGGGAAGGGATGTGTTTTGTAGATGTTTTTGTATCGACACATGGTTTTGGGCAGTATGCATGTGTCTGTATATGTATGGATTGTATATGTGAATAAGATATTTTGTATACATGTTGTCGTTGATGCCATTAGATCTATATGTAAATACTTGATACGGTATATGATATGATACATGTTTTGAACCTTGTTGCAGTATGTTTCCACACATGTTTGTAATATGATATCAGTTTTAATTTACCTTGTTTTCTAGTGTTTGTTAGATTAGTAGATGATTGCATGCTTTGTTTGAGTAATTTTATTTGTGTTTCATTGGGTTGTCACATGTATGATAAGAGTATGCACACTCTTGTTATGTCCCTAGTTGGATATTATTATGGAAGAAAAATAGAAGGCAATAATACATAAGACTAGAATGTTTGTTGATTGATGAGCAAGTCTCATCAGTCATGATATGAGATATCAAGTCAAACACATAGGTATTTGTTATGAACAATACTATTGGATAGACTTACCTTGAGTGTGATACATGGAAGCCAATGATGGCAATTAAAATGACATCTTAGTCTAACAGTGGTAATTGTGGTCCTTAGACCTGAAGTCACTACAATCATTGCATGTTGTTCAATGTTCTTTAACACTACTGAACGTGACCCTAAAAAGGGTTGCTATATAGGTAGTGCCTTTGTGCATTGTGACACATGTGGATTATTATGAGTGATATATATGGAATTTGTCCCTTGGAGTGATATCCTAGCCACTTGATGAGTGACATAATTAAATGCACGACCATGCTCATGTGAGTTGATATATGGTATTGAGCTCATGTGTATCTCAATAGTCTACTCTAGATCAAGGAATGAAGATTGAATATTAAGAGGGTGACATTTCCATACCTTTGATTCAATGTGAATATTAGAGGGA
Organism: Alisma plantago-aquatica; assembly: GCA_963693085.1. Taxonomy (NCBI): domain Eukaryota; kingdom Viridiplantae; phylum Streptophyta; class Magnoliopsida; order Alismatales; family Alismataceae; genus Alisma; species Alisma plantago-aquatica. The sequence continues at coordinate 377,089,579 of OY856409.1, read as the reverse complement.
AAAGGGATGATACAATCATTATAACACTGGTCACAATACTAGTTTAAGTTGTTGTCCAATTTCTCCAAATAGTTGGGTAGCAATGAAGTCTTGCTAGATACCAATCATTGCTTGTGAAATCATAATTTGATTATGAATATCATTACCAACATAATTTGGTGCCTACCAGGTCACACTCATAGTATGTATTGGAATAAGATTGTAATTATGTACATAATTAGAAATTTTTTGAGTCAAATTGATTACTAATATATTTAGGTAATCTACTAAATGAATATTGGAATATAATCTAAGTTAATTGGTTAAATCTTTAAGCCAATTAATTGGATTTCAGCTGACTAATCCCGAGTGATTGACTAGAGTCAGATGACAAAAAATCAGTTAAGCAATTTATATGATTAATTGGTTAAATTATTGATTCCAAAATATCCTTAATGTCTTTTTGATAGTCCATGAGCAGACCATTTTAAACACAACCATAGCCTTTTGTTTCCTCGGGATTTTGGGAAACCATGCATCCTTTCCTCCCATGTTTATAGGGGCATGAAGGCTGGATTTTAGAGACACGGTCTTGTACGTGAAATCTAGTTGTTATAATCCTTGAGAGCGAGAGAAGGAGAGATACCACAACACTAGCACGTCGTTAAGAAAAAGGTTGCTCCTTCCGACCAGCTCAAGCAGCATGACGAGGAGTTCTACTCCATCTGTATGGACTATGTAGAGACGCAGATGTTGGGCACTTGCAATTGGAGGATGACGATGAGGACCATTTGTGCATGCAAGGAGTGAGACACACCACCACGTGAAGGGGACGTTGTCGGACTTGCTCCATGATAAGGTATACCTTACGCACCCTCCTTCTAAATACGGCATTGTCGATGAGATCTTCTTGTAGGATACGTGGAGAAAAAAAAATTATTTCTGTTGCGCTTGTAGACTCCACAAAACCTAACAAAAATGATGTATAAAATCTCAAAACTTGTGCCCATAATTCAATGTAATTGGTTACAAAATCTAGATGTGAACTTTTGATCTCTATCAGATATTATAGTAACTCATACTCCATGTAGACAAACTATCTTGTCCATATAAACCTTAGCTAGCTTAGTGCATCCCATGTCATATTTAGTAGAAGAAAATGAGAATATTTAGTTATCCTATTGATGAATGCATATTCATCCCATTTTTAGTTGCATTTTCAATCTAGTTTAGCATTCATATAGCATAGTTTTCATTAGTATATCTTTGTTTTGATCTACTTAGGTTTTTATGTTAATTTGTAGGAATTTGATACTTTTCTTGACTCCCTTTGTAGGTTTTGAATTCTATCACTCTACAACAAATTTTCCTAGAGCCTTGTCGACCTCCCAGCTTGACACAATCAATGCTCGACAGAAGCATCAACCCCACTTTTCGACATCTAAGAGAATGACACTTAAAGTGTAACATACCCAAATATGGGTTCAGGTCAACCCTCCCTTTTACTAAGTACTTTCCAGTCATGACAATATCTAGTCTCTTATCCCCTAAAATATAAATGTTTTAGGATTCATTGGAGTAAAATAATATCATGAATTCATAAATGTCAACTATATGTGATGTCTTAGGGAAAATAATCAAAAAAAATTAAATAGTAATAAGTAATTATTAAATACAACGAGTTTGAGTCTGGTTTAATAGTCTAGCATATCTCTAGGATTAAAGAGTGGGATAATTTGAGAGAGTATGATAGACTACATCTTAATTGAATAACTAAATGTGAGTGAATATCCTCATTGCGTATTTAATTCACATGTAAATAAATGTAACCCAAAAGATTTCAAATGCAAAAATAATATGAAATTCAGATTCCTTATAGTCAAATTAGGCTACCTAACAATTTTAAGGTCAATTGAACATGAAATAGATCCCTCAGAGTGATTAAGAAGGAGTTTAATATAGTGTGACAATGCTACATTGATTTTATTGCTTGGTCAAGTCTTAAATATCTAGTGCACTTATCCTATATTGACCAACTCCTAAAGTCTCCCCCACCATCATCCTCTCCATGTTGTTAGCCTCACGCTCCTAACTCTTTGGATGACCAATTCTTGTTGGCGAGTAGGCTTGCTCGGCCTCCCCTTCCCTTTCCTCTTCCCCTCCTCATCTCTTCCCTTCTTCTCTTCCTCGCCTTTTCTTCCCCGCATCCACCCCAATCCTCCTCGTCACTGTTGAACATTCCTAAACCCTAGCAGTACACACCCTCCCAGATCTGCCCCCTTATCACCTTGGCAGAAAGAGCCACCAGCGGCGCCGAGATAGGCTTCCCCGTCAGCCTATCTCCTTACATCCAATTTGTGATTGCTCCTCATCTCCACTTCCCCTCTGCCTCCTTTTCTTCCTTGCACTAGCTGCTCTGGCTGCAAGGGGTTCCATCGTAGCCTATCATAGAGGATGCTGCCATAGCCTATTCAGAAGGCATGTCAACAACTGTCATGCCGCTGCTTAAACAATTCACCGCTCCTTTACCTCTCCCCAAAGTCGTTGCTTGCCTCAACTCGATACACGAAGATGCCACCATCGCAACTACTGGTCACTGTCCAGCAAGGACCTCTTCTTCCTCACCAGTGCAGTTCCACCAAAATTGCTCAGACTCCCACAACTTTCGCAATAAAACGTCACCAACCTATGCACCGTATATATTCGACATTGAATCCATATGTGTCTTCTATAATTGAGGAGCCCTCCTTGATCAAACACCCTCCTTGAACCCTCCACAAACCCCTTACATCCTCGTGCTCTTGGCACCCCAATACTAGACGTATGAGTTCGCATTCATGTGTTGAACCAGACCAACAACCAAGGTCATGGCCGATCTACAGACCTCACCAAATCCCATTAAAACTGATATTTATGCCTTCTTACCTTGCGCCCAACCACCAGGGACAATGAGCATCACCACCATCTGTATTAGAAGTCATAATGTGTCACATGCACCCAGTTGTGACCACTACTAGATCCAATAGCCATGACCCTTCCTCCTCATCTCCATACCACTCCTTCTCTCAATGTCACCATGAATCCACACCAAGGTCTCCCTTCTTGTTCGCCTAGCTGCAAAAATGGACCTTCCTTTCCCCCAACACATCGGTAACTCCATACTCTATGTTGTTGTTGGACCTCATGAAGACTAGCATATATAGTGGCACATGGTGGTTGTGCCAAGAAACTTGCTCTAGATATCACCTCCTACGACCAGCCTATGTGGCCTTGAGTCAAGACTTTTCCTCCTCCTAATCTGCAGACAAAGGTGGTTTGTAAATGCTCCTTCCTCGAGCCTTCCACTTGGGATCAGCTTTTGCTTGAAGGCAAAAAACACCAAGATGTGTCCATATCCATGACAAGGTATGATAAATACTTACCCTACTGTAGTTTCATTCCTTAAACAAACAAACTAATAACCTCTAGAGGCTAAGGGTGAACCTTGAATATGTATTTGACCACTTAACTTGGACTTTTTATACACATGTTAATAAATATCATAGCAAATAGCAAGATCTAGAAGTAAGTAATTGTTACCGAACATGTCCAATGTTCCAATAGTATTATTCTTATGCATTCAAACCCTAAGTGTATATACATATACTTGATGATGATTAACAACACGATAAGAATGTAAGAATGCATCTACCTAGAAACATCCTAGACTAAATTCAATGGTATAAAAGAGACAAATCACACAAAAGAAAGTACTTTTATAAACATGTACATTCACATGGATGAGAATAGGTACATGTTAGTTTATACTAACAAATAATCTACCTCCATATAATCATTTGGTACAAACTTGTATTCTTGTGCATATTCGAGATCTAAGTTTAAGTATGTAACCTCTATATTGAGTTATGTTGGAATTATACCCTGGACGTCCCTATTAGGGTACTTCAGTATTTAATAGATATCTTACAATATATGTCTTCACTCCTATTGACTAAATGGAACTATGTTATGTTAGACAAAGAATAATATTTGGGGATCTAGTCTATATAAAATTATCATGTACATTGATATACAACATTGATCATATATGACCTAGATGGAAATCTAAGAGACTATAGTGATAAGAAAAATATGGGATAATAAACCTAGATGGAAAATCCAATCCTAAAACAACCTAAATTGAACAAGTTTTGTTTCAATCCAAATAGTAGCAAATATTATTCTACTTTGTAGCTCATTCATCACCAACCTTGGAGACAATTCAATGGTTAATTTCACCCCTAGAAATAGGGTTAGTCGCTAATATTAGGTATGTACATCCTCAATTTTATTTTGTCCATTATTTTATTAAACCTATATTCTCTTAATGAGGCGTCTCTTGAAATACTAATTATCTTGGAAATTCAATTGCTTGGACATTAATATTTATTTCTTGGACATTAATATTTCCTATTCCTTATTCATTATACATGTGGTTGTTGAGATCTATTGTTTATGATGGGTTCTTGGATCCCTCATGCTTTATTTCCTTTTTATGAGAAGTTGACTAAAATGATAGTCTTGCCACTCTATTTATGCATGCTACATGTTTGACTAGAATATCTAGAATACTCATACTTATGTATAACCATACTTATAAAGGGTGTGTGTATTCCGCCCGGGGTGTGCGTTTCCACCATTATTTCTTTTTAGACCATGATCCTATGGTGTTATGGCCATGTTTTAGGTATATTTAGTCTAGATTGTTATGCATGTAAGAGTTATTGTTTTATATTGAGATTTTTGGTAAATTTTTATGGCGAGACTCTTATGATCATGCTTGTAATCTGAATTTTAATATGCTTCATTTCTCTTGTTATATTTCTTTTGAATTTACTTAATTGCAAATAGCCCCTTCTTGTGGGAATATCTCTTTTACACTTTTAACCCAATATAATGCCCAAAGTGTTTATTATATGTTCATACTCAGCCTTTGTTGACCTATACTTTGTTTCTTATGTTCTGGGTGATGTTCCCTTCCACCCAGGCATAGGTACATTAGAAGACAAGGATACACTAAGATCGTATATGTGGTATTCGACTTAAGGATAGCTTGGAATGAATGGGTTTCCCTCTGCAAAAGGTCTTGTAGGTGATTAGATTTATTAGATGTATACCTTTTACTTTGTTATACCACCTCTTATGGTGAGGAACCATTGTAAATGAAACATTTTGTAAATTTGTAAATAGTTTTGTTTTCTTTTGCTTTACTTTTACATGGCTCTTTATATTGTACCATTTGAATGGATCCCCTATCGGGTCCCACTCTTTATACAAATTCACTGATGATCAAGGCCAACATATAATCCATCAACAACTGAGGTCGACAACCATGTCGACCCCTCTCCTTGACAACGTCATCAAGCAACAACCAACAAGAAATCAAGTTGTCGACACTCTCATCAACAACCACAACTTCAATTGACACTCTTGTCGACCCTCAAGGTCGACAGTCCCGTCAACCACCAAGAATCGACGATAGGAAGTCCAAGCATTAGGACATGTCGGTCGACAATCTCATTGACCAATGGATCCATCGATATACACCGATGGAAAGTGGTCAACACCGATAGGGAACACAAGAGGTCGATAGCCTCAACCCTATAAATAGGCCCCCAGCACAACCATACAACTCGTCTTAGATTTTCTAGATACAGAAATGCCAAAATAGTGCTGCTAAGATCAGAGCAAGGAAGAGACATGTTGACCTAGCTAGTTCAATAGACCTAGTTGGTCGACACCTATCATCCTCAAGCATAGATTGACATATGTTCTTCTACAGTATCTCCAAATATGTTTATCCTCCTTCTCCAAGGTGATCATTCTCTTCCCCGAGATGTCGTTCCTCCACCTACTTCCGCTGCAAGTCAGGGTTGATTCCCGAAGGAGAAAGGAAGAAGGAAGTCAATCGTTGCACACCGCACTGAGATGCTTCTATTGCCATCATGATCGTGATGGCCTCCTCTTCCTCTTCTTGTGATATTAATCTCACCATGTCAAAGGAGTAGTCTTTTCACTGGGGTGTGGGGACTAGCCCCACTACTCGTTTCTTGCAATTTCATTCATATTCCAATTCTTGTATGAACTCATATAATTCATAGCCAATCATTTATTGCATGTTTTGTGGATTGATCATCCGCTTTACATGATTTATTATAATCTTTTACTACGAAAAATTCAACATTTAAGATTTGAATACCGATTAGCTTTGGTGGACACCCTAATGAGAACTTCCAACAGAAGGTCTCCATGGTAGTGGATAGAGGATCCATTAAGTAACAAGACATTGAGCTTACAGGGATATCTACTTATGCAAGTTTCTGATGTTGAAAGGGGAAACTTGCATAACTCCAATTATATCTTCATACACGTTTGGATTTGAATGATTGTGAAAATTCGAGTAGTGGTGGTGAAACTCAGTTCCACCCTAGTGTTTCCATCCATTGATAACTAGAACCTTAAATCTAGCTCTTTTTATTCTTGCATTCTTAGATTAATCAAACCAATCTCAACTTATGTGATAAATACTAGTTATTGCTATGTTACTTCAATTTGATAGTTTTTTAAAATTTTGTCCCTTGGGATTCAATCCTCAACTATATTTCAATAAGATTTGTCCGCTTGCGGGTGGCATTATTGCACTTTGGTTTTGGTAAACACTACAAATTTTATTCCTAGTAAATTTACTTGTGCGGTAATATCCACATCACCTATACACAAACACACATATAGAGTCATAACCATGTGATGTCTGAGGTAACCCTAACACAAGTCAATGGTAATATGTTCCCACTTCCACACTAGAATATGGAGTGGTTGTAAGGTACCTAGGGGCTTATAATATTCAACATTGAGTGGTTGCCACACACCATAGTTTTCTACACACTCAACCATATATCTTTTCATACATGGTCACTAATATAGCTTCCTGAGGTTTTTGTACATCTTGTAAATGCTTGGATGCATTGCATACATAGAAAAGTGTGATTCCTCAATAATATATTTCTTTAACTCAATGTTATTAACATAGTTTATCAAGAGAATACAACAACCCATCATCTGAATATCCAAACTCTATTCTCTTACATTCTATCATACCATGCATAAATTCACTACCACTTTATTGAAGCTCATTAATTTTCTCATAGAATGTAGGTCTAACCTACATCTATGCAATTATACCACCATGTTCTGACAAAACTCAAATCTAAATTCATCTCTCTCAATTTGACCAGTAGGTCTCTTTTTACACGTCATAGAATACATTTCTACATGTGATGTAGACTTCCTCCCTAGAGCATCTACTAGAACATTGGCCTTCCCATGGTGAGAATCAATGGTAACATCATAGTCCATTATAAGCACTAACCATTTGAGTTGTCTTAGTTTGATATCCTTTTGTGCAAAAATGTACTTCAGACTCGTATGGTCAGTGAAGACCTAACATGACTCACCATAGAGGTAAGGATTCCATGTATTTAAGGTATGTACTATTGTTTCCAGATGCAAGTCATGTGTTGGATGATTCTCTTCATTGATCTTGAGCTATCTAGAATCATAGGTCACTGCCTTTCCTTCCTACATAATAACACATCCTATACCTCTCATGGATGCATTGCAGAACATCACATAACCCTTATCTTCTTATAGTAAGATTAAGATTCAAACTGAGGTTAACCTCTTTTTTAATGTCTAGAAACTTTTTCATAGGCTTCCGACCAAACCAAAGGTGCATATTTCCTATTTAAACATGTAAGAGGTGCTTCTAAGACACTAAAGTTCCTTATGAACCTTCTGTAATATCCATCCAATTCCAAAAACACTTCCAATCTCAATAGGAGTTGTAGGTTGCTCCTAGTAAAGAACGGTTCCACTTTCTTAGGGTCTACCTTGACTCTTTCTCTTGATGATATATGTCTAAGAAAAGAAACTTAAGACAACCAAAACTCACATTTACTAAACTTACCACAAAACTAATGTTGTCTCAACAACTGTAGGGCTATCCTTAGATGTTGCCCAAGTTGTTTTGTATCTTTGGAATATATAAGGATATCATCTATATATGTAGCTACAAACTGATCTAGATGTAGTTTGAAAACTCTATTCATCATATCTGTAAAAACTGTAGGGGCACTTGTCAGTCCAAAAGACATGACAACAAAGTCATAATGTCCATATCTTGTTATGAAGGCCGATTTAGGTACATTTAATGGCTTTATACTCATATAATAATAACTATGACTGATATCTAACTTTGATAAGATTGATGCCCCATTCAACTGATCAGATAGAACATCAATCCTTTGAAACGGATATTCGCTCATTATGGTTATCTTATTTAGCTACTTATAGTTTATACGCAACCACATAGTTCTATCATTCTTTTTCACAAACAGTACAAGGTCTCCCAAGGTGATGTACTAGTTTGAATGAAACCCCTACCCATCAACTCATGTATTTATATTTTTAGCTCCTTCAATGTTGCAAGTTCCATTTAGAAGGTTAGTACCGGTATTGGATGACTACTAGGTAGGATTTTTATCTCAAAGTCAACATCTCTCTCAAGAGGTAAACCTAGTAACTCATCAGGAAAAACAATTGGAAACTCTCACACTACTAGAACATCCTCTAAATTACCTATTATTTTCTCTACCTTTACATCTACCACATGTTCTAAAAAGTCTTCACACCCTTTTCTAATCATATTTTCAGATACACCATCTAATATTATGCATGTGGGTATAACTTTCCTGTCTCCAGTGAAGACACAAGAAAAACCACCTTACTGAAAAATGTTGTATTTCTTTCAACAATTTAACTATACATTTTATGTCTCAAGGCAATACAAATAAAAAAATTTGAAAAAATAATGTGTAATGGTATGATATTAATCACATGGTATACCCGTTAAAACTAAAAAGACAACCAAGAAATACTTCTGTCAGAATTGTTGGTTCATCTAACGGTACTCTTAACAGTAATTTGTAAGATAAATTTGAGTTAAAAGGTTGAATCCACTAATTAATAATCTCTATATAAAATAATGTGTCACACCAAGATCTATCAATACCATACCTAAAATTTTGTTAAAGAGAAGCATCATACTCTTAACAGTAATTTGTAAGATAAATTTGAGTTAAAAGGTTGAATCCACTAATTAATAATCTCTATATACAATAATGTGTCACACCAAGATCTATTAAGGCCATACCTAAAATGTTGTTAAAGAGAAGCATATCACTTATAATGACTCTAGGTGAGAATCCTCCTTCTAGTTGAGATATATAAAAAAGGTCTTGTAGCTCTCCCTTTGCCATAGTGTCCTCATTGTCCAATGTTGCTACTAGGTTCTCCCCCTCTAGAGCTCAAAACCACTCAAAAACTCTTGTAACAGCTGGGCCCACTTCCCAAGACTCTAGTAGAGTTTTAGGAATGATGACTAGCCCCACAGACCACCACTAGCCTTAACAGCATGCTTTGTCATCACTCACACGCAAGTCGGGGTCAACTTCCTGACTGGTCACCCATCCTAGTACTACTCCAAGCTAAGCACGCTTAACTATGGAGTTCTTTAGTGATGGGCTCCCTAAAAAGGAGGTGCACCTTAGTGATATGGGTAGTCCAATCATTCCTCTTAAGATCATTATATCTGAGTCCTCAAATCCTGGGACGTTACAATCTCCCCCACTCACTATACAGCCTCATAAATTGTTCCCCATTTCAGTGCAAACCCAGAATGGCCCATGGACACCCAGCTCCCATCCACAACTACCAGTGCAAGGGTGGCTCCATCTTGTCTCAGCTTATAGCCCTTTCCAACTTTCCTGGACCGCACGGCTTAAGACTCGCATGCCACATGCCCATGTGGGCCCCACCTACTGGAGGGGAATTGGCTCTGATACCATTTGTAACAACCAAGGCCCACTTCTCAAGGCTCTAGTAGAGTTTTAGGAATGACGACTGGCCCCTAGACCACCACTAGCCTTAACTGTGTGCTTTGCCATCACTCACGCGCAAGTCGGGGTCAACTTCCCAAATGGTCACCCATCCTAGTACTACTCCAAGTTGGGCACTCTTAACTATGGAGTTCCTTAGTGATGGGCTCCCTAAAAAGGAGGTGCACCTTGGTGATATGGGTAGTCCAATCATTCCTCTTAAGATCATTATATCTAAGGCCTCAAATCCTGGGACGTTACAATCTCCCCTAAAGGCAATTAGGAATTGGGTTTCGAATCCACATGCTTTCTAATAGTAAAAGGAATCCCAATAAAGGAAATAGAAGATAACGAGAGAGAGAAAAGGATTAGTGTGTCTCGTGGAAAATATGTTTGGCTCTCTTCTTACTTAGTAAACAATTTAACAAAATCCTTTTGGAAAGGAGTAACGAGGAACCTTGCCACTTTCGGAAGAGAAAACATAGATGATATGAGAAGGGTTCTTCCTATAAATACATGGTCCTCTTGGTTCTCATGGGGGAGACTCGAACAACCAGATTAACCTTTCCCTTATTGATTACTCATGTTTATAAACACAACACAGATCTTCTCTACACACGACGCCAAGAGAAAAGCTACAATCGTATACCAAGACAGAAAGAGTTATAGCCGTCACCATGACGTGGGGAATTGTGATTGATGCCGAGATGGCTCACTAGGGCGACTGCGATCACCTAGTGTGGTGACCTCTTGCGGCACCTTCTTCTTCCCACCCTATCCTCCTGTGAGCAAGAAAGGATGCCAGCACACCCTTCCATTGACAAAGACGGACCTTTAGGCACGAACCACTAGCACTGGTATCCCAAGTAAGAGGCTTTTCCTCATTATTCTCCCTATAAGCAGACCGGAAACTAGGAACTTGGTTCCTCGCACAATAGACCACCTGTGTCGAGAAGAGAAGGATGAGGGTGGTGATCTGTGGTTCTGACGGGTGTATGGGGCTTGGTCGCCTCCATCGAAGAGAGGGTGCTGCTCCTCAATTTCCCCGACCCTTCAGTTCTCGGCAAGGTGTCGTCAACCGACCCAGCGGCGGGGCGTCGTAGCAGCGGGCATTCTCCTTCGTAAAAAAGAAGGAGACCCGCAGGTTAAGGACAAGTATGCCCCCTCATGCATGCTCATGAATCGAGGGTAAAATGGTCTTTACTCCTTGGAACCAGGTCGGCTCAGACTTAAAATCCAAGGTATTTTTGTTGACGTGTCAACATCTAATTGGCTTACATAGATTTATTTTGTAAATAAGGTAGAAAATTATTGGTAGCTCGTATGAAGGCAAATTATATATGAAAGTTGATCAGAAAAATGCAAGGAATCCATTAAAAATGGAATTGAAGCCTGATATCTCTTGTAGTTCTAAAAGTACATAATGTTACCACTTTTAATGCATTGAATTATGGTAAAACCCTAATTTAAGATGGAAATTGGATTTAATGCCTCTTTTGGTGATTTTGAGTAATATTAACCTATTGAGGATGAAAGGAAGAGTTAAATCTGAGAAAGATGATATAATGATTGTTTTAGTGTTTTATACACATGATTATGCAGTAATGGACTTAGAAACCCTAATCTAGGTGTTAATGGTTTCTAATGTGATATATTTCAAAATTCATCATATGAAAGTAATAATAGGATGATCCTAAGCCTATTAGGTGATAGGAAGATGTTAATATGATAATTAGGGTTTTGCACCTAGTTTTTCTATTTTTGGGTTTTGTAGTTATAATGGTGAAAAGTTGTAGATAAACCCTAAAGAAACCCTAATTCGGATTACAAACCCTAGGAAGCAATTTCAAGTCAATAAAATAGATTCTTAATAAGTATTCAGTTACATATGCTTTTCAGGATTTTGTGATTTTGTATGGTTGAATTGCTTGCTTGGATTGGATTGCTTGATTGGTTGGAATTGCTTATTCCTTGTGAAATCTCCTGATCAGGTATAGGTGAATATGAGTACATGCTTTATGTTTCCCGACATTTTTCGATGATTTATCGATTGTAATGAAATTAAATTGTTTGGATGTTTCATTACTACAATCTTTAAAGTGAATATGGATATCACAATTTAAGTACATATGTGACTGTCTCGAACCTACATACCATCTCTGGATGTATGATGCAAGACCAAGCTTCGGAGGGAAGGTCTGAAGTGGTCAAGCCCTGGAGGGAAGACCATTGGGCACCCAGAGAGATGACCCCAGGTACCAAGATCAGGAAGGAGAAGGGAGCCTTAATGTCCCTTGCAAGGACTGAACCCTAAGAGAGGGTATCCCAGAGTATGAGTGAAAGCGGTTGAGAAATCACATTGAAAACATAATTGTGTATTGTTAACAACTACTTGATATGTTTGTCCCCACATACCAGTATATTCATTTATACAGACTGACGTTTTGTTTATCGGTGTAATATCTCAAATGGGACAAATAGTAAAGTAGAACCTATGAAGATTAAAATTAAAATAATAAAGGAGGATTTGTTGACTCAAGGTCAATTAGGTCAATGTTGACTCACGTCTAAATTGACTAAACATGTGTTTTGATGATGACTAACCATTCCACCTATTGGTGTATAATGTCTCTACTTGAGTGATTTCAGATTAGGTATAGACACACTCAAAATACCCTAACTTGCGCATATCAAATTGGACAAAAGACAAGTCAAAGTCAATACAAGTGCACATTTTTGTAATATGATGCAAATCCATTAGAATCATGTTGTAAATCACTTGTAATGATTGTATGACTTGTAATTAAGCTTAGAAAAAATCAAGAGCACTTAGATCGAATGTTTAATCACTCAAAAGCCATTTTCCAAAATTCACATCAGGTTGTTCATCGGTCGAGTTCTGTGAGTTGCAAACTCGACCGATCCTGATTGGATCTTGAAAATGAATTTTGATCGGTCGAGTTGTGTCTACAAAGAACTCGACTGATGGAGTAGCTGACCAATTCGATTTTCATCAGTCGGTCGAGTTTCCCCAAGACAAACTCGACCGATGGTATGAATATCGGCTTTGTCTTTTACTCTATCGGTCGAGTTACGCTTATAGAAACTCGATCGATTGCACTGTACGAAAAAGTGTAGAAAAGTGCTTCTAGCCATTGTGGAGTTGCAACAAGTGAAAATATATCCGTTGCAAGCCACAAAATAGCTAGTTTTCATTCTCAAGTGTTCCTAAAGGCTAAGAGGCATCCCCAACTATAAATAATACCCCTTGGGCTTCATTCTAAGGTTGAGCATTCATTATAAAACTCTATGTGAGGTTCCTATTCCATAGTTGAGTGCTTCCTATAGCCTCCTCTCTCTCTCTAAGCTTAATCACTTGCTACATACATTAGAGTGAGTAGGAAATGTGTAAGATAGCTAGTCCTACATGTATATCTTGTGAGGCTCTCACTTCCACCACCTCCCAATCTCTCATTTCAATCATGAAGATGAAGGTTCTCTCTCTTGGCTAAGAGAGGTGAAGAAGAACAAGGGAAGGTGTCCCTTGGTGAATATCAAGGCTGAAGACTTGGAGCAAGAGTGGGTAAGCCCTTGGTGAAGGCAGAAGACTCCTTGCTCAAGTGGGTAAGTCCTTGGTGGAAGCATCTCCGAGTGAAGGTGAAGTCAAAGGCGGAAGATCCAAGAAGAGTGGGTAATTCCTTGAAGGCTAAAGACTTGTGCAAGAGTAGGTAAGTGCTTGGAAGAAGGTGGAAGACTCTTCCAAAGTGGGTAAGTCCTTGGTAAGGTTGAAGACTCTTTGTATTGGATAGGTAAGTCCTTTGTTTGGTCATGTATTGTAAGTCTTATGAATGAATATAAGAATGCAATGGTTAGGAAATCCTAGAGGTTGACCTCTCTAGGTAAGTGGACTGACATACTTCTAGTTTGAAGTGTGGAACCACTCTAAATAGCTTGTCTACTTGTGTTTTCTCAATCTCTCTCATCCTTGCTATGCGTGTTTTAGTTGCACTCAAATTACCTATTTAGAAACCTTATCTTATCATATATCTTGAAGGTCTAATGAATTTTTTTTAAGTGCATTCAGCTCTATTCACCCCCCTCTAGAGCATCTAATCACCCATCTAGGATCCAACAATTGGTATCAAAGAAGGTCTTCTCCAAGCATACTTCCACAAGTAGGAGAAGATGGGTGACTACCAAGGAGGGAGATACTTGATCAGCCTTCCAATCTTTGATGGGAGCAATTTCCTCTATTTGAGAAGAAGGCTTCAATTCTACATCCAAGGATCAAGTCTTGAGATGTGGCAAATGGTGAACAACCCATACATGCTACCAAAGACAAAGATTGAAGAATGGGATGAAGCTACCTTGAAGAAAGCAACCTTGAATGCTAGAGTCATGCACATCCTCTATGCCTCCATGACCCCCACCAAGTTCAATCGGATTTCTTCATGTGAAACAACCTATGAGGTATGGAGAAAGCTATGCATCACTTATGAAGGGATAGATCAAGTGAAGGAAAGCAAAGTCTACTTGCTCAAAGTGCTAGTTGAGAACATCAATATGGTAAAGGAGGAGAGGATAGCCAACATGTACTCAAGGCTCAACACCATTGTGAATGGTCTTGCGGTTCTAGGTCTTCCTATGTCTAGTGGAGAGATTAACTCAAAGATCCTTAGAACTCTTCCCAAGAGGTGGGAACCCAAGGTGACTTCCATTCAAGAAGCAAGGTCCCTTAAGGATGTCCCTATCGAAGAACTCATTGGAAATCGACAAGCACATGAAGCCACTCTTGACAAGAGGGAGGAAGTAGAAAGATAAGAGGAGAAAGAACTCAAGAGAATGAAGAAGGATGAAATCAAAGCTTGAATCAAGGCTATTATTGGTCAAGCTTCTCCATCCTCTCAAGTTGAAGAAGATGCCATGTACTCCAAGGGTAAACTATACAAAGGCAAGTCCTCCTCCACCTAGTGCCTCAAGTGTGGAAAGAAGGGTCACTTCAAGATAGATTGCCCACAAGTTATGAAGAACTGTCATCATAAGAAAAGAGAAGATAAGTGCCACTCAAGCTCAGGTGACTCCTCCAACTCAAGATCAAGTGAAGATTCAAGTGAAGGATCAAGATCAAGCTCTAGTGATGAAGGAGAATGCCATTTTGGTCTTATAGCATCAACAAGTAAGGACTCAAGTGAGGTAAATCTAAACTCTTTAGATAAAGAATCTTTGATTGCTATTATTCATAATACTTGTGCCTCTCCTAAGTCTTCTAAAAGGAAAAGGAAAAAGCTTGCTAGAATTGTTGATCTTTTGCATGTAGAATTAAATGATCTTAAACATGCTAATTCTTGCTTGCTTGATGATAAAAATGCTTGTCTTAGCCAAGTAGACTCTCTTAAACTTGAAAATGCTAGTTTGCTTGATAACATTAGATTTTTAGAAGCTCAACCTCTGATGCCTAGTTCTAATGAAGAGCATACTTTAATTGTTGATTCTTTCATGCATGATATTGATGTTCTTAAATATGAAAACAAGGTGTTTATCTGAAAATGGTGTTTATCTTTCTAAGATTGTTTTGCTTGAAACAGAAAATGCCTCCTTGCTTGCTAAAATCAATGTGAATGAATCGTGTTCTAGTTCAACTAGTAGAGAGAATGATGTTGCTTCTCTTCATATTGATAAAGAGTCCTTCATGACAAAAGCTCTTTGCTTAGAAAATGATCTTTTGCATGCTAGAGATAATATTAATCAATTGTCTTCTACTATTACCTCTCTTATGCATGATAATGATAGTTTGAGATCTTCTTTGCAATGATTCTTAGTTGGTAAGAAGAGCCTAAATGATATCCTACACCATACTACTAAAAAAATTGGTATACATGGTCTAGGGTATGATGGTAGTCAAAGGAACAACAAAGGTAAAGGACCTCCAATATTCCATGGAGAATCCTCTAGTTCCAAGACTATGGGCGCATGCAACTATTGCAATGATTTTGGTCATTATTCTACTTGTTGTCCTTTTAGGAAAGCACCCAAGAGAAATAGGACTTGGGTTGCTAAACTAACCCCTCCAGACCCAAAAACATGATTGGGGACCATTTCATCTTTCTTCTTGTAGGTACTTGCAATTGGATTGACTTGAGCTATTGAATTGCAAATTGACTTCTCAATCCACATGAAAGAAGAAAGGTGAGATGTGTAGATGGTGACAACAAATGGAAAAAGGAATGGTAAGAACAAAGGTAAATGTTTTCTTGCTTATAACCATTTCTAACTTGTTTTTGTCAAGTTAGTGTGCACTATGCATGTAGTTTTTGAGTCAAAAGTGGTATTTTGTGTTTCTCTTCACTCTCTTGCTCAAAAACTATTTCTAATGCTTCTATAGTGCATTACTAACTTGCTTAGACATGTTTGGATATGGTTTGTATATTTATCATGCATTTAAATATGTTTTTATGATATATATGTGCTTCTTGACAGCAGCTCTGTCGGTCGAGTTTGTCCTGATAGAAACTCGACTGATAGGCACCAATGGATATTTCCAGTAGTTGTCATCGGTTGAGTTGACAATGCACAGAACTCGACCGATAACACTGTGCACAGAATATACATTTGGCTTATTGAATGAGAATTTCCCTCTCAACTAGATTTTCTCAACAAATAACCTTATTCTTTGGCACTCATTTGGTACCTTTATATATGCATAATTTCCATGTTCTAAATTGCCTATCTTGCTTACAACTCTATCTCTCTAATTGCTCTAAATCGGTATATCAATATGTTGCAATTACTTGCTTTGAGTTGTTTTGCAGGTTTTGATGATGATCTCTTTGGATCTCTTGGTGTGTCTTAAATTGCTTCTGTTGTGCTCTAACTTGCTACATCTATCTAGGTGTACATTTTGTTTTGATACAACCTTGAGGTTCTTAGTGGTAATCATCTTTTGGTAAGGATGCATATTTGTAGTGAGTTATATCATTTCATGCTTCTAAAATTGCATATCTCTTTGTTTGGATAGATATCCACATCTACTCATAGCTTGCTTTATTTTGTGTATCTTTTGGTATCTCTTGTTATGACCTAGATCCTACTAGTAGCCCTAACTTGTGATATCATCTACTAGTAGTTCATATACATGTAGTTCTATCCTTATTTATAATTGGTATCTTTGCTCATCTATATGCTATGTTTGTATCTTGTCTCATACATGCTCAAGCTTGTTCCTCAAATTGCATATCTACTATCTTGAGTTGCTTGCATAACATTGTCATGTAGGGTACATAGATCTACATTATATGTAGAAATTGGAGTATTTTTGGATTTTTATGCAGATTTGCTCCAGTTTCAGTTTTTGCTGCAAGAGTAGTTTTTTTTTATGTAGAAACGACCTTCTGAGCAAGGCTCATGGCTGTGCCATGAGCCCTAATACTTTATGCGCAAATTCTGTCATCTTGAGGGTCAAAATTGCAATTTATTGTTTTTCTGCAGCACTTTATCTTGCATTTTGGGTTGTTCAAGTATATGATTTAACTTGCTTTTCTTTCTATGCTTGGACAAGCCCCTATTTGTGCTCTTCTACTCTCCTTATATAACTTTTTGTTATCTCCTCTCTCTTAACAAGTGGTATTTCTTATTTCTTCATAACCCCACTTTTTGAAATGACAAAGGGGGAGAAAGGTATGTCTTGTTTTAAAAGAGGAAGAAGGCATGTCTTACATGAAGAGGAGAAGTATGTCCATGTAATGAGGAGAAGGTAAATGGGAGAAGAAATATATGTGCAAAACATATATGAGTAGAAGACATAGTATTCTATAAATGTTATGAAAGCTAACCATGAAGTAGAAATAACATCAATTGAGGGGGAGTATGAGAACTCCACTAGCATCAATTGAGGGGGAGCATATGAGCTCAGTCCTATTGAAACCCCTAGGTTTCTCCAAAGGTATGATTTTACTTAAAAGCTTTCAATACATTTATGGAATGGTTTGTCATCTTCAAAAGGGGGAGAATGTTGACTCAAGGTCAATTAGGTCAATGTTGACTCACGTCTAAATTGACTAAACCCGTGTTTTAATGATGACTAAACATTCCACATATTGGTGTCTAATGTCTCTACTTGAGTGATTTCATATTAGGTATAGACACACTCCAAATGACCTAACTTGCGCATATCAAATTGGAGAAAAGACAAGTCAAAGTCAATACAAGTGCACGTTTTTGTAATATGATGCAAATCCCTTAGAATCATGTTGTAAATCACTTGTAATGATTGTATGAATTGTAATTAAACTTAGAAAAAATTAGGAGCACTTAGATTGAATGTTTAAGCACTCAAAAGCCATTTTCCAAAATTCACATCAGGTTGTTCATCGGTCGAGTTCTGTGAGTTTCAAACTCGACCGATCCTGGTTGGATCTTGAAAATGAGTTTTGATCGGTCGAGTTGTGTCTACACAGAACTCGACTGATGGAGTAGCTGACCAATTCGATTTTCATTAGTCGGTCGAGTTTCCCCAGGACAAACTCGACTGATGGTATGAATATCGGCTTTATCTTTTACTCTATCAGTCGAGTTACCCTTATAGAAACTCGACCGATTGCACTGTATGAAAAAGTGCAGAAAAGTGCTTCTAGCCGTTGTGGAGTTGCAATAAGTGAAAATATATCTGTTGCAAGCCACAAAATGGCTAGTTTTCATTCTCAAGTGTTCCCAAAGGCTAAGAGGCATCCCCAACTATAAATAGGACCCCTTGGGCTTCATTCCAAGGTTGACCATTCATTGCAAAACTCTATGTGAGGTTCCTATTCTATAGTTGAGTGCTTCCTACAGCCTCCTCTCTCTCTCTAAGCTTAATCACTTGCTACATCCATTAGAGTGAGTAGGAAATCTGTAAGAGAGCTAGTCCTACATGTATATCTTGTGAGGCTCTCACTTCCACCACCTCCCCATCTCTCATTTAAATCATGAAGATGAAGGTTCTCTCTATTAGCTAAGAGAGGTGAAGAAGAACAAGGGAAGTCATCCCTTGGTGAAGATCAAGGCTGAATACTTTGAGCAAGAGTGGGTAAGCCCTTGGTGAAGGCAGAAGACTCCTTGCTCAAGTGGGTAAGTCCTTGGTGGAAGCTTCTCCTAGTGAAGGTGAAGTCAAAGGCAGAAGATCCAAGAAGAGTGGGTAATTCCTTGAAGGTTGAAGACTTGTACAAGAGTAGGTAAGTCCTTGGAAGAAGGCGGAAGACTCTTGCAAAGTGGGTAAGTCCTTGGTAAGGTTGAAGACTCTTTGTATTGGATAGGTAAGTCCTTTGTTTGGTCATGTATTGTAAGTCTTATGAATGAATATAAGAATGCAATGGTTAGGAAATCCTAGAGGTTGACCTCTCTAGGTAAGTGGACTGACATACTTCTAGTTTGAAGTTTGGAACCACTCTAAATAGCTTGTCTACTTGTGTTTGCTCAATCTCTCTCATCCTTGCTATGCATGTTTTAGTTGCACTCAAATTACCTATTTAGCAACCTTATATTATCATATATCTTGAAGGTCTAATGCATTTTGTTGAAGTGCATTCAGCTCTATTTACCCCCTTCTAGAGCATCTAATCACCCATCTAGGATCCAACAGGATTTAGGTAGATAGAATTCTACTACGGGTAGAAGTCCTAGTTACCTAATTTTGAAGGTATGTTAAAAGAAAAATTTTATTCCAATTTTCAGTTTAGTCTTTAGTAGAATTTATTAATTATTTTTGATTAATTGCAAAACCACTGATCTTGTCTTGGGATAATGCCTCTGGCTTCTTGGTCTCCCTTAATTGGGGGTTATCGGGAAGCGGGGCCGTTACAATTGGTATCAAAGCATGGTTTTCCATTTAATATCTAATAATTATTAAATTTTACAAACTCTTTAGAACCCAAGGGAGTTATTAGAGAATTTTCCAATGATGGAGGTGTCTAGAAAAGGATCATAATCTGGAGGCTGGCAAGATTTTCCTCCATCCCGCTAGTCGGTCTATGAGGACTCCCAAATTCTGTGTGACTGCATGGCCAAAATCAGAGGATTTGACTCAAAATAAGATACCTCTAGGTCTTCTCTTATCTGTCTTTGTCCCTTCTCTACCTCATTTCACTGAATAAGTCTAAGAGATTAGGGTTTTCTCTCTCTCCACCACCCTCCTGAGTTTTGGGGTTAAGAATGATAAGGATTAAGGAATCCTCCACCAAATAATAAGAAGCATGTAAGAAAGATTCCATGGACATAAGTTTTGATAATTAGAAACTTGGGTCGAGTTTAGTTACATGCTTAGGCTGCATGGCTTGTGTTGTCATGCCCTCAAGAGAATGCAGAGGTAAGACCATCTCGTAGGAGGATGAGGAGAGAGTTATCCTTGGAGGAACAATCCTTTAGGAAGAGGAAGAGACCAGACACATCCTCTGAGGACGATGTTAACCCTAACTCTAAGTGGTAGTTAGTGAAAGAGATGACAAGATGAGTTGAATACCTTAGTCTTCTATATCTTCAAGTACGTGGGTTAGACATGCATGCTTTACATAAGGGTTTGAGTGCATATGAGGAGCATGAGATATGTGTGGTTGTTTGACCTAGTGCCTTTTGGTGACCCGACCTTGGGAGGTCGTGCCTGTTAGGGTGAGGGATTTCTCCCTCAATGAGAAGGTTCATGATGACCATATAGGGACCCTTAAAAGATATATATGAGTAAGAAAATGCACATACCTACATAGAAGAGAGTGGTAGTATGGAGTGCAGTAGGTGTTAGACCTAAGCTGGGTCAGTTATGAGGGATGGTTCGTGAGATGAGCATACAGAGCTTTGGATAATCTTGGTCGGATATAAGTTTTTATAGTATGTATCACCCAGGTGGGGATAGACGTGTATCCTTAAGTGGTAGGATCAGTTGTAGGGTTAGCTCTAGAGAGAGAGTGAGACCCGATGAAGAAGGTTGGAGACCTTGACTCCAAGACATGAGGAATCATGAGAAGTTGGGTATGATATGGCCTAGAATAGATGACCCTGAGTAGATATACATGGTAGACTCATGCATGATCTTTTGAGGCTCATAGTACCTAGGATGCCTTTAGAGGAACCAAACCCTAGAACAGAGAAAGAGGCTTCTTGAATAAACATATGGATGATGTGAAAGCATACCTTTTGGGTGTAGGAGAGAGTTCCAAAGACCCTAAAGAGGTGTGGTATGGTAGAAAATTGTGAGGCCTCACACCCAGTTGGTTGTCCTGGTGTAGGATTCTAAAGGTTGTTCATGTGAAAGGGTGTTATGATGTTTATTCCGTATCTAGTATGGGTTCAGTTCATGGTGGATCAGATGATCATGATGTTAGACAGCTTATGCGTAGGAGGTGAACCTGGGATTCCTAGACCTAAGAGGGGAGGTAGTAGTACTTGGTACACATGATGCTCACAAGGCTTTATGAGTTCATGGAAATCGATCATGGCACCCCCATGTTTTAGAGTAAAGGAAACCCCACTGGAAATGAGACATATGTGGTTAAGGAACCACTCACATAGGTTGGTGGCATACACATGTATGATAGTGGTCCAACTTTGAGAAATAAGGATCAAGTATGACATACCAAGCAACTTAGAGTGGTTTAGTAGAATGTCTTCTTGCTAGCTACGTGTAGAAGTAGAATGATAGGGCTAAGCATGTACGTGACGTGATGATGTAAACCTTAGAGATAAGAAAGTTTGGTGACCTTAGTTACTATCAAGAGATAGTTTTCTCCCATCTTGGGAAGGAACCCTTCATGTAGGGTGAGTGCCAGCTTTTTTTTAGGTTTGATGTAACCTAAAGAGGGCACTTATAAGAGCTTGATGAGCTAAGTGTAAGAGCATGTAGTGTGATCCTGAATTTATAGACCCATGTGTGACCATCTCTAAGGGGCATGATGATATGTTTCCATTAAGTTAACTTGTATGAGGCCAGACCAAGATAGGTAGGTCTCCATGATTCTTATGAAGAGATGTAAGAATGCCTAGAGAGAGGATGGAGATTCTGGTGGGGATTCAACAATGAGATGTGTTGGAGTATCAACACAAAAACCACGAGCTATAGTAGAATCCTAAATCAACACTAAGGCCAAGTAGGGATAAGACCGATGGGAGTAGGACTTGTTTGTTCCCTGAATGCAAAAGACCATAGGGTCGGGAGGTAACAACTACCTTTGCCCGAGGCCCATGGGTTATGAGGTTGTCCACCTTCATGAGTTCATGGGGCCTAAGGGGTAAAGGTGAGAGGCACTCCCTAGAAGCATAAGGATCAGATCACCCCAAAAGTATCGGCATCCTAGGGACCTTTAGGTAATGACTAAAGATTGTACATAAGAGAGATGTTATGATCCAGAGGTGTTAGGAAAAGTCTGTCCATGGGTGTAGACCCATAATGGAGATGTTCATGGTGTGGAGTCATGTTTCAACTTAGACTGGAAAGTGTGATGGTGATGTGTGATGCACCATCTATACTCTTGGATTGATATGAACTATGTATTTGGACTGCATCCAAATGCTTATTTCATCTTGTTATGGGGGTGAGAGATAGGACAAAACACATGCCATATACTACGGATCAAGGTGATATGAGTTGAAACATTTCTATGATGCTTGAGGATTGAGGAAATACCACACCCATTTGGAAGTACTTTGGATGGATGGTATGAAAGCATATATGAACTAAGGTAACCATCATATGATAATGTACTTGTCAAGAGTAGTTTGGAATCTTTGAGTTATAAGTTTGGGTTTGATAACTGAGATGATGAGCTCAACATTTTCTTGACTTAGTTAGATCTAAACCCAAGACATGGATGATGAGTGGAGTATATGAGGCTTTATGTCTTCACCATTACCTAACACGTGAGGAAGATGATGTGGTAATGTGATATTCTCAGTTGAATACAGCTCAGGTGTGCAGTTGTCTTGTATAGCCAGTAGAGAGGTTGGAAGAGGTTGCTAGGTGAACCCTATGATCATTAGAAGGCTAGACATGTGTGGCTAACATCCAGCTACAACCAGACCCATTGGTCAAGTTGGTGGATACTCAGTTAGCCAGCCCAAGGGCTTGATGAGATAGAAGGATGGTTGTAAGAACCTCAGATACACCTCTTCGAAGAAGAAGGTGGAGAAACCCACTACTAGAGTGCTTTAGGGTTTCTGAGGAGTCAACCTTGAGGAATCATGACATGTAGGAGCTCATGACTTTAGGTACACCATACACTGTGGTATTACTAAGACAGTTGGGGTTTGTAGTGATGCCTTGAAGGCCTAGATTGAAGAAGGATATAGAGTTGCATGTGGCCAGTTGCCATACATGCCAGAGGGTGAAGGTTGAACACCAGTAACCCAGTGGGTTTCTATAGATAATGAGGAGTCCCTGAGAGGGAATGGGAGTAGATCACAATAGACATGGTGGTGGGTCTCCCCTAGACCGAGAGAGGTCATGATGCACTATGGGTTATGGTAGATCACCTTACCAAGTTGACCTAATCCCTTTCCTAAGAGAGAGCACTGTCAGTTGATAGATTTGGTTGAACTATTTATGAGAGAGAGATAGTTCAACTACACCATGATCCGAGTTCAAAGGTTCTTGACTGTGACCTCAAGTTCACTTCCATGTTGTGGAAGTAGGTGTAAGAAGAACTTGATGATAGATTGAAGTTGAGTACAACATATCACCCCTGACTGAAGGACAGTCAAGATAGTATGAGCCAGACTTTAGAGGGTCTGATGAGAGCATGTGTTCTCATTTAGGGTGATACATGAGAGCAGTTCCCACCCCTAGTAGAGTTTTTTTGTTATGATAGCCACCATAGCTAGTATCGAGATGCATGAAGCTCTATAAAGAAGGTTGTATCAGTTACTGCTTCACTAGATGATGTCAGTGAGAGGGCCTTGTGAAGGTCAGATAGACCATAGTGTATGTAGATAAAGTCTCTTTGATTGAGTAATGGTTGAGAAAGCCCAGGATCGATAGGAGTCATGAGCTGATGCGAAGTAGATTGACATGTAGTTCACTGTGGGTGGACATGTGTTATGAAAACCCGACCCCTCTGAGCTATAGCTAAGAAAGATGAGTCCCCAATACATGGGCCCATTTGAAATGGATTGGTGGAGTTGATTATATTTGGACTTACCCCTCAGGATAATATGATGTATGATGTGTTCCATGTGTCTGATCTAGAGCACTATGTGATGTACCTGAGCCATGTGTTGAGCAATGAACCTATTGAGCTCCAAAGGGAGGCTGACATATCCTGAGTCACCTGTGAGGATTCTAGATACTAAGGTGAAAGAACTCAGATGTAAGAATATAGAGATGGTAAAGGTTCTTTGGAAGCACCATGGAGAGGATGAAGCCACATGGGAGTTGATGATGGACATGGAAAAGTCATATCCTGAATTGTTTGTATGTTTGGTGGAATTTTGAGGGCAAAAATCCTATAAGAGGGGAAGGATGTTACAACCCCAATTTTTGGGCTTATATTGATTGAAATGTAATTTCTCAAATAAAATGAACATGTATGAAAATTGTATGATATATGTTCAATGAATGAGTTTCTTTTGCAATATTTTGTTTAAATGGGTAATTTTCTTGGATCCTAATGAGTTAGGGAGTCTAATATGACAAAAAGGGAAGAAAAGACAAAAGAAATCCAATGATGTTAAAAAGGTAAAAGAAATAAGGACAATGGTGAGAATTAGGTAAAATTCTCTAGAAAGATGTATAAAAGGCAATTAGGAATTGGGTTTCGAATCCACATGCTTTCTAATGGTAAAAGGAATCCAAATAAAGGAAATAGAAGATTAAGAGAGAGAGAGAAGGATTAGTGTGTCTTATGGACAATATGTTTGGCTCTCTTCTTACTTAGTAAATAATTTAACAAAATCCTTTTGGAAAGGAGTAATGGGGAACCTTGCCACTTTTGGAAGAGAAAACATAGATGATACGAGAAGGGCTCTTCCTATAAATACATGGTCCTCTTGGTTCTCATGGGGGAGACTTGACCAACTAGATTAACCTTTCCCTCATTGGTCACTCATGTTGATAAACACAACCCAGATCATCTCTACACATGATGCTAAGAGAAAAGCTACGATCGTATACCAGGTCAACAAGAGTTATAGCCATCGCCATGATGTGGGGAATTGTGATTGATGTCGAGATGGCTCGCCAGGGCGCCTGCGATCACCTGATGCGATGACCTTTTGTGGCACCTTCTTCTTCCCACCTCGTCCTCGTGTGAGCAAAAAAGGACGCCAGCACACCCTGTCATGGATAGAGACGGACCTTTAGGTACGAACAACTAGTGCTGGTATCCCAAGTAAGAGGCTTTGCCTTGTTACTCTCCCTATAAGCATACTAAAAACTAGGAGCTTGGTTCCTCGCACAACAGACCACCGGTGTCGAGAAGAGAGGGATGAGGGTGGCGATCTATGGGTCCGACGGGTGTATGGGGCTTGGTCGCCTCTGTCGAAGAGAGGGCGATGCTCCTCAACTTCCTCGATCCTTCGGTTCTCGGCGATGTGTCGTCAGCCGACCCAGCGGTGGGGTGCTGTAGCAGCGGGCGTTCTCCTTCGCGAGAAAGAAGGAGACCTGCAGGTTAAGGACAATTGTGCCCCCTCATGCATGCTCATGACTCAAGGGTATAATCTTTACTCCTTGAATCTAGGTCGGCTCAGACTTAAAATCCAAGGTATTTTCACTAACGTCTCAACATCTAATTGGCTTACATAGATTTATTTTGCAAATAAGGCAGAAAATTATTGGTAGCTCATATGAAGGTAGATTATATATGAAAGTTTATCAGAAAAATGCAAGGAATCCATTAAAAATGGAATTTACATAAAGATACCACTTTTAATGCATTGAATTATGGTAAAACCCTAATTTGAGATGGAAATCAGATTTAATGCCTCTTTTTGTGATTTTGAGTAATATTAACCTATTGAGGATAAAAGGAAGAGTTAAATATGTAAAAGATGATATTATGATTGTTTTAGGGTTTTCTAAACATGATTATGTGTTAATGGACTTAGAAACCCTAATCTAGGTGTTAATGATTTCAAATGTGATATATTTTGAAATTCATCATATGAAAGTAATAATAGGATGATCTTAAGCTTATTAGGTGATAGGAAGATGTTAATATGATAATTAGGATTTTGCACCTAGTTTTGCTATTTTAGGGTTTTGTAGTTATAATGGTGAAAAGTTGTAGATAAACCCTAAAGAAACCCTAGGAAGCAATTTCAAGTCAATAAAATAGATTCTTGATAAGTGTGTAGTAAATAGGTTACATATGCTTTTTAGGATTTTATGCTTTTGTGTGGTTGAATTGCTTGCTTGGATTGGATTGCTTGATTGGTTGGGATTTCTTATTCCTTGTAAAATATCCTGATCAAGTATGTGGTTGATTATGAGTACATGTTTTATGTTTCCAGGTGTTTCCCGATGATTTATCGATTGTAATGAAATTAAATTGTTTGGATGTTTCATTACCAAAATCTTTAAAGTGACTATGGATATCACAATTTAAGTACATATGTGACTACCTCGAACCTACATACCATATCTGGATGTATGATGCAAGACTAAGCCCTAAAGGGAAGGTCTGAATTGGTCAAGCCCTGGAGGGAAGACCATTGGGCACCCAGAGAGGTGACCCCAGGTACCAAGCTCATGATGGAGAAGGTAGCCTTAATGTCCCTTGCAAGGACTGAACCCTAAGAGAGGGTATCCCAGAATATGAGTAAAAGTAGTTGAGAAGTCACATTGAAAACATAATTGTGTATTGTTAACAACTACTTGATATGTTTGTCCTCACATACCAGTACATTCATTTATACTGACTGACATTTTGTTTGTCACCATTTTAGATAATATATGAAATTGGACAAACAGTAAAGTGGCACATGTGAAGATTAAAGTTAAAATAATAAAGGATGATTTAGATAGATAGAATTCTACTACGGGTAGAAGTCCCAATTACCTAATTTTGAAGGTATGTTAAAAGAAAATTTTATTCCAATTTTCAATTTAGTCTTTAGTAGAATTTATTAATTATTTTTTATTAATAACAAAACCACTGATCCTGTCTTGGGATAACACCTCTGACTTCTTGGTCTCCCTTAATTGGGGGTTACCAGGAAGCAAGGTCGTTACAACTCCTCTAGTTGGAGTCTATCTCTAAGGGGTTTGAAACTAAGATTGTGAGATCTGTGTTGGTTAGATTTGAAACTGTGGACAATCTCTCTTAAAATGTCCCATATGTCTGTAGTAATGATATCCTTAAAATTTAGTTGCCCAATGCTAACCAAAATGCACCTTACCACAAGTGTCACATACAACCATGTCATGTATCTATGGGCCTATCACTGGTCTTGATGATCCTAAAGGCCTTAATGTGGGTGCCCACCTAGGTGGTGCATTCCATTTGCAAGGGCTAGATCTTCCCCTACTATGAGAATATACAACATCACTTGAACAAGATTTTCCAAAACAACCAATACCTCATTCTATTCTCAAAAAGTATCCACCACTGCACTATCCTCCTCTGCTGAAATCTCTAGATCTTTTTCTATTCTCAGATTTTTATCTATATTAACTGACTCTTAAATCTATCTTGTTTCCTCAAACTCCAAATTTTTTCTATCCCTTCAAGGAACTACTGATATGTTGTGACTAATTTCTAGTCTTAAACCCCCTTGAAACATCATGCATTTATCTATGTCAACTGATACAAGTTGTAGACAAAAGTTAACCAATCTTATGTAATATGCATTTCACTCACCAATTGTCATACTACTCTATATAATAGTCTTCCATTGTCTGATCTTATTGCTTAGGAAGGTAGAAATAAAATACTTTAGGTGAAACTCATCCACAAATCCTTCCATGTCATCATTGTATTTCTAAACTTATCTTCTACTCCACGCCTCCATAACTCAGTGTCTCCTTTAAGCATATATATATATGTATATATATATATATATATATATATATATATATATATATATATATATATATATATATATATATATATATATATCATGGTTAACCTATTTATCCTATGATGATTTTATTAAGAAGAAAACCTTCTCAAGCAATTCGAGCCACACATCTTCTATAGATGGGTACATTGTGCCAGAAAACTCAGTTTCACCGAGTTTCTTCACCAGCTCATAGGATCTCATTAGTCCCCTGCTAGTAGATGAAGACCAGATGTCCATCTTTATATCTGTTTTGTCTACACAAATATGCAATAGATCTTTATCACCACATATTTATACTCTACCCTGATCACCATTTCTTGAGGGGTGGGGCCATAATGGATATCATCTTGTTCCTCACCATGATCATATCATCTTTCTTTCATCTCAATATCCATAACTGGAACATATTTATTAGAAAGTTACAATTCAAAGATGAAAACATCTTAACCTATTGGTCTCTTACCATCTCTATCCCAAATCTAAGCTCAACTTGGATCTGATACTAAGTGATTGATGTGACCAAACCCACTAACCAAGGTTCAGATCATCTAAAGAGGGATTAGACTAACCATTTACTTTTAAATTAGTCTTACACTTTTTTATTTAAATTAATAGAACTAATGAAACATCATGATAACTCAAAAGGTTACATTTGATTTAAGCATGAGATTCACAGATTCACAACTGAGTTTACTCTTACACCTTAATAAGTTGAAAGAAACTAGTTCTTGATTTAATATAAATCAAATACAACTAACTACAAACTTCTCTCAATTTTTACTCTCTCATTCCTATTATCCATTCAAGGATAAGATACCATCTAACTATCCTAACTAATCCTCTTGACACCTTAGTTGGTCAAATCATGTTTGTAGTTGGCTTCTGACTCCTTCTGTAGAGATAGACTCTTGCCTGAAAAATATTTTAGTAGATTGCATGAGCTATCGGCTCAATGCATAAAAAATCAATAGGAGTCCATGATGGTACAGTTGAATGATATTAGCAAGATTTAGAACTCATAAGAATATAATCATGGAAGTCTAGGACTATTAATTAGACATCATGACAACAATTTTGAGTAGTAATTCACAATAAGGAAATATATTAATTATCCATTATTTAAATATGTTTATTATATGCCCTAGACCCACATGATGTGTACCAGAACATGTGGAAGTATCACATCAAGCTACAATCTCAATGTACAAGACGTACAGAGGACAAAGGGATCTAAGTCTATGAACTAGCTACTTGATCTACAATTAGCCTCACCATGTCTGGCCTCAGTGGCTCATGTTAGTGGACAGATTAACTATACTACTCCTCTTAACTTGGGTGCTCATGTGAAGAGTCAAAACATTTTATCTTGTATGCATGTATCATATGTTCCACAAGGGATGGCCATCTACAACAACTGAGTTGGGTACCACCAAATATTTGATTAATGTTGGGTACCTCTCTAGATTTGTACTATACTGAGTACCACACCAAATACCATCAAATATCCAATTAATGTTGGGTATTCTACTATTTTAATGAGTCCTCCACACTGGGATAGAATCTTGTACCCTCTAGTATGTTTGGGCTACCTCATCCTAGACTCTTCCAGTCAATATGCACATCTTCTCCTTCACAGTGCAAACCTACATGATGGAATCTACAGTGTGCACGACATATAGATTCTAGTGATTCTTTATTTTCACAAAAGAAATATTCAATCTTAAATATTCCTTAACTTAATCATGTACTTAGAGAATCTAAATTCTAACATCAAATAAATCACTAGAATTACTAGAAAAGTAAGCTTAAACTAATAAATAAGCATACTAAATGATCAATAAGATATTATGTTCACTATACATCATTTTCCACTGGCTAGTAATAATTATCATGTGGGTCACTGGTTCCCTACACAATCTATTAATTTAGGAAAATAGGGCAAACTCGGGACTCTGGTGCCTCCAAATTCTATCTTTAGAATTCATCATGTCTCATAACAAATTGTTCTAGTATTGAAAGCATATGTATCACATCATAACTAGATTGTAGAAATTAGTAACAAGAGTGGTCTAACATATAGAATTGATTAAATTTGTGATATCTATAATCAAGCATAACAATAAAAAAAGTTGTTGTGCTATTAGGCATAGTTCCTGACAAATTAAGGTTTAGAGGTGCTTTTCCACTCACTTATTCATGATCCTAGATTACTGATCTTGTGCTTGAACTAGATATTCTTGGTTCTCAGTCTACTAAGCTTGGATTTGAACTCCAAATCTCAAAAACCAACTATGGACGTCCTAATGGTGGATGAACATACCTAAGATAAGCCTGCTAGAGGTAGAAGATGGAGAAAGAAAGGTCAAGAAAAATCTTTGTTTGATGAAATAGAGAGCTCTAGGATAGGGAACATGAAGAGAAGAAGAAATCTATGGTTAAAACTTACTTATCAAGTCTAATCTAAGATAAAACCATCACTTTACATTGACCTTCTTATTCTTCCTCATTATCACCCTAAAAAGAGCCTTTGTGATCACCCTTTTCGTTTCTCTGGGCTTTAGGAGAGAATATGATCCAAAGATAAAGATAATAAGTCTAATTCCATCAGATTCCATCAACTATATATAGAGGTCGGCCCATTTTGATGATTGAAGGATCTGGGTGGTGTCGTAGCGAGACCATCATAAGGCAAGTCTTAGGTAGGCACTGTGTTGATTGTCACCTTCGATAGGCAAACCATTTGTTTGTATGGTCAGCAATTTACACAACCATTAGTCTAAAAAATTGTTTGTTGGTGCTCTCTAACATGACCTTCAAGTGATGAACCATCAGTTAGTGACTGTTTACTGATCCATACATTAGAGGATCTGTTGAGAGCTTGTGTGCTCGATTGGGGTGGATTGTGGGAACAATACTTACCTTTAGTCGAGTTTGCCTACAACAAAAGATACCAAGCCAGTATCAGGATGCCTCCATATGAAGCTCATTATGAGAGACTGTGTCGGTCACCGCTTCACTGGGATGATGTCAGTGAGAGGACCTTGTTGAGGTCAGATGAACTCCAAGTGTATGTTGATAAAGTCACTTTGATCAAGAAGAGGTTGAAGAGATCCCATGATCGATAGAAGTTGTATGCTGATGCGAAGTAGACTGGCATGTAGTTCACTGTGGGAGAGCATGTATTTCTAAAAATCCGACCGCTCCGAGCTATAGCCAAGAACAAAGGAAAGTTGAGTCCCCGATACGTGGGTCCGTTTGAGGTATTATAATGGATTGGTGAAGTTACATATCATTTGGCATTACCCCCTCGGTATAGTATGATGCATGATGTGTTTCATGTGTCCAATCTGAAGCAATATGTGTAAGATCTGAGCCATGTGTTGAGCATTGAGCCTATTGAACTTCTAAGGAAGCTGACCTATCCTGAGTCACCTTTGCAGATTCTAGATACCAACGTGAAAGAACTCAGATGTAAGAATATAGAGATGGTAAAGGTTATTTGGAAGAACCATGGTGAGGATGGGGCCACATGGGAGCTGAAGACGGACATGGAAAAAGCATATCCTGACTTGTTTGTTTGATTGTCAAATTTTGAGGGCAAAATTCTTACAAGGAGGGGAGGATGTTATAACCTCATTTTCCTAAACTATGTAATGAGATTTTTAAATCTCCTTTTTATATAAATGAAATCAATGGTTGATTTATTTGTTTGTATTGAATGGATTTCGTTTACAATAACCTTGTTTGGTTGCTTAGTGGGCTTTATTGGCTATTGTGCCCCATTACAAGAAAAAGAAAGATAAAAGAAAAAGTAATTTATCTAATAAAAGGAATAAATAATAAAGTGATAAAGGATACAAGAAAAAGGCAAAGGAATATTTCCCGAGATGGGATTTTGTGCCTTTAGGGTTCCTTGAGGTCCAAGGAATCCAAGGTGACAAGATAATGGCAAAAGAAAGAGGAAATATCGATTAATTTGGTTTTATTAATGAATAAATTGCATATGAATGAAACACCATTTTCCTTTGGAATTTGGGTTTCAAATTTAATACATGAGTATATAATGCCAAGACAGAGTTTCCTCTAAAATTTGAGTGAAAAATAATAAACGAGGAGAGAGATATGATTTTCACAAGATTCCATTGTTTAATACCCTTTTTCCCTCATTTTTAAGAAATTAGAAATAAGGGAGTGATGACAACTGTTGGATGCCCTGTGTGGTCCATAGGATCACAAATCCAATGGTGGTTGTACATCACCCACCTCGAATAAGAGAAGGAAAGGGAGAGGGAAATTGAGATTTCCCAATGTGATTTCCTCGCATTTCTTCCCACCTGCCAAAAATCCAAGACCACGAGGGTCTTTGGGAGGCAATTCCGTGCACAACCAACCCTATTCTTAGGGTGTCTCGAGGGTTCTATAGGAAATGCCCAATTGGGCTGAGGGATAGGTGGCAGTGAGAATAGGGGAACCCTAATGGAGCCCCCAAATCCTATAAATAGACCCCCTCTCAATTCCTCACATCCTCGCGAACCCAGACGGCTGCCTCCAGAATCCCAGTTCTCTCTCTCCCTCTAGATTGATCCCTCTCTAGTGAGGACTCCGCCTCAGCAGCACCGTGGCTCGAGCGTCAGAAAAGGAAGAAGACGAGGAGCAGACGACGTCCGGTCGAGGTCCACCGCAGTCTCACGAAGAGATCCAACAATACCAAGATCGACCGACTTATTTACCTTACGAGTGGAGGCGTGCGACGTGGTGTGTCAGATCTAAAGGGTGGACCAGCGGATCATCGATCAAACGACTGAGGAATTTTGGTAAATATCCCTCTCTACTCGAATATTCCAGAAAATATGTTTTCCTTGTAGAATTTGTAGAAGTTGCTAGGAAGCTCTAATGAGAAAACTTAATAATTGAAAGTTGATCAGAAAAATATGAGGAACACAATAAAAATGGTATGAGAACCTAATTTCATTTCTATTTGCAAAAGTATGTTAAGTTGATGGAAAATGTATTAAAATTTGGTTAGAAATCCTAATTTAGAGTAAAAGAAGAGAAGATCATATTTAATTCGAAAATATGGAAATATGTTGTTAAATGATGATCCTAAGCCTGTTAGGAGAGATAGGATGAGAAACTTAGGGTTTATAAGTAGTTTTGTCTAATTAGGGTTTGTAGTACTAAAAGTGAAGGAAAAACCCTAATTGCAAGTGAAACCCTAAAAAGGGGTAGAAACCCTAAAAAGGAATAGAAATCCTAAGAAGCAAGTTGTTTTGGATAGATCTTGATAAAAGGAGATTGTATGTTTATTTCAGGATTCTTGTACTTGCTTACTTGATTGGATTTCCCTACTTGGTTGATTCTATCTCAAAAATCAGCAGTACATGCATGTGGTTATTTATGAGTAATTGATTTAGTTTCTCAGAGTTTTCTCGAATGATTGATGAAATTGGATGCAACCTAACTATTGGATGTTCATTTATGCAAATCTTTAAAGTCACTATGACTATCACAATTAATTATAAATGTGCATTCTCGCACCTACATGCCACCCTGATGTATGATGTGTGACCAATCCCTAGAGGGAAGGTCAATTAGGTCAAGCCCAAGAGGGAAGACCATTGGGCACCATGAGAGGTGACCCCAGGCACCAAGCTAAGGATGGAGAAGGTGGCCTTATGTTTCTTTCATGACTATTGGGCACAATGAGAGGTGACCCCAGGCACCAAGCTCAGGATGGAGAAGGTGACCTTATGTCTAGTGCAAAGGAAAGCCCTAGAGAGGGTATTCTAGGGTTAGGGCAAAAGCGGTGGAGAATGTCACATTGAAAACGTAATTTGGATTGTTAAATAACTTAATTGTGATATTTAGGTTGTTAGCAATATTTGTGAAATTTTGGTGTTCCCACATACCGGCATATTCATTTATGTTGACCGACATTTTGTTTGTCGGCGTTTTAGGTACAATATGAAAAGGAGAAACAGTAAAGTGATACATTGTGAATATATGAATTAAAGTACAAGGAGGATTAGCTAGAATAGACTCCAGTTGTGGATAGAAGTCTAGAAATCCAAGATTTTAAAAAGGTGTGCAAAGTTTTATTTTATTCTAACTTTCTAGTATAGTTTTGGTAGAATTTAGATATTTATTATTGATTATTTGTTGAACCATTGATCTGGAAAATTGGGATAATGGCTCTGACCTTTTGGTCTCCCTTAATTGGGGATTATCGGGAGGCGGGGTCGTTACACTCTTTGTCTCTTTTTCTTTTGGTTTGGTCTAGGGAACTTTTTTATCCCTTCTTGAGCAATCTTTAACCTTTGTGTCTTCTTCTTCTTGAGGTGATCTTATGGCCGAAAGTATAGATTTTGGAGGAGCTTCATCATCCTTGGTGATCATGTGCTTGGATCTTGTCTTTCTTAGAGTGATCTTCCTTAAGGCTGGTGATATAACCCTCTACCCTCTCTATTATTGCACCTTTCGTTTACATGCCTATTTTTGTTTTTCTCTCTAATATGTTACTCTAAGATTTTAGTAGATGATATCATGTTTTAGATCTTGAATGGAAGTGGTTATTATGCATGGTTTGCTTGGAATTTGAAACCCTAATTTCTATGTGCATGTTTCTAAGTGTGAAAGTAGTTTTGAGAGGATGATCTTGCATGCATCTTGATCCTTGGTTTTATCTCCATGATCTAAGTTCGTCCATTATGTTTTCCTTATTGATTTGAACGTTTTCCTTATGTCTTGAGGTACGATTTTCTCTTTCCTTAGTGGTTGACTGATGATCTCCATGGTGTTGTTCCTAGGGTTTGATGATTTTGAAATCCTTAAGTTTTGTGCAGTATGACTCTTGGTATTGTTACTGATTGGTCCTTTTTTTATTCGAGGCATATATCCACACATAGATTTGAGGTTGAAATGTCGTGTGTTGCTATGGTCGGGTCACATGTGCATGGTTTTGTCTCAGTTGTGACCGTGGGGTGTTGTGTCTCGGTCGCAACCAAGGTGTGTTGTTTTAGTTGTGACCTTGCTTTAGTTTTGATCGAGATGCATGCCTTTTTTTTATCATGATACTATGGGCGGTTGAGACCTATTTGTGTTGCAGTTTCGACACTTCATAGAGGGTGGCTGTAACGCCTGGTTTTGGTGCTGATCGTAATGCCTTGTTGATGGATTGCGACTCAACAATGGTTTCAATCACCACATTATGTTGATGACGCTTTGTTTGGCTTTGATCAGACGTTACTTGTGCTTCATTTGTGACACTCACTTTTGTTTTGGGCCACGACATCATGACTTGTTACGGTCGCGACACCAGGGGATGGGGTGGTCGTGATGCATTGTTGGCTTGAGGTCGCGATGCTTGCCTTGGTGGTGGGTCAAGATAGGTCTTTGGTAGTGTGTTTCAGTCTCTATATGGTGCATTGTAGTTGTGACTTGAGTGTGCATCACAGTTGCAACCTCACTGGTCTTGTCGTGCTCGACACCATGCTTGAATGGTGGTAGAGAAGCTTGGGTGTATGTGGTCAAGACATACATGTGTGATGGCTAGTCGTAACATATGCATACATCATGGGATAGTACACACATACACATACAATGATGGTGTAATCCTTAGTGATGTTGAGATAACTATGAAGATTAACCCTTATATGCTCCAAGAAAGTGGGAGGTTGTACATCTAGGGTCTGGTGATGGAATAACACTATAAAACCTTAATTGGGTATGCATGTTCCCTAACCCCAATGTGGGTCATTTGATGTGTTACTTTTCTCTCTTGAAGTGGTTATCATATTATTCTATCTTTGCTTTCCTATTTATGAACCCCTAGCCTTGCAAGTGACATGAACTTGAGTATCATAGCTAGTGAATTCTATGGTGGACAAGATATGACACATGATGATGATAATAATCCTTGTGATGCATGTTGGGATATTTGCGATGCAAGAATGATGTGATTGGGTCCTATGACTTGGCAGAGGCTATATGCCTTGTGTGAGGTGTTATCCTCTAGTGATGCAATAAGCAATTGCATCCCAAAAATAGTGTGAATATGATGATGACCTTGTGGGGCAGTAGTATCTTACGGTGATGACGTGACTAGTTCACACCGTATACATGTTATATCTTCTATAGTTGCAATTTTCCCTTATACTAGTAGAGTTTGTTTTGGATGGGTACATTGTAACTTGATTGATGCTAAAAGATATCCAATTGGCTTAATTAATCAAGTGAAACCTAATCATTTAGGTGGCCTATGCCATAGATCCATTCTAGTGTCAGTTTTAGTACTAGATTGTGAAATGAGTTCTCCTTTAGTGGAAGCTCAGAGTCGTATATTGTTGAGTATACACATTCACAAGATTGGATATGGGCCATACCCTGGAAAAAGTGTGGCTACGAGTTGTAGCTCAGTGATGTGACTTAGTAAATACTTTCATAGGATTGTTGCGGGCCATACCCTGGAAGGAGTGCGACTACAGGTCGTAGCTCAGTTTCACTAGCGTTGTGCCTATATACCAAGGCATGCTAGGTTGTTTTGTAGTTAGACTTGATATGTCTCTCTAGTGTTTTCTCATGGTGAGGTGTAGATAGGCCATGGATTCTAGCTCTTTCATAGACCTTGTATGACACTGATTTCGACGTAGTAGTGGTCAGTTGGAGCATGAGTGGTATACCTCATCTTCTTAAGGCATAATAAAAGATGTAACAAAGCTGTATAGAGTTTTGCATATGGATAAATGCAGATAACATTGGTTGAGACCTTGCCTTGATCTTATGTTGTTTACTTTACATCAGATATACATGTTCTTCATATTTCATTTTAGAATATTATATGTAATACTGCTCAGTGATAACTACCTAGTCTTGCTAAATCTACTTTATCTGTTGATTACATATCATTTAGTTGAATCTTCTCAGTTAGCAATTATGTTATCTATGTGCTTCAGTGTATCTATGCTTTAATAGACGTTGGTGGAGAGTTATATCTCTCCCTGGGACGTTTGGTCTCACCCCATGGGTTTTCACATCTTTTAGGTGACCGTACACGACGAGGAGGAGATTGTGTAGTTGAGGAAGAACAACAAGAGCAGTAGCTGATAAGGTTGGATGTGTTGCTAATCTTTTGGTGTTAGAGTCCTAGAGTCATCCCTGTACACTCAGGACTTGTGGGTGTTTTTGGTATGTTTTGTAGAGATATTACTATTACAAGGTTTTTGGATTGTGTGCCTTTTGTTGTATAATATGGCATGTGTACATGTATGTATATATGAAACAAGTATCTCATATAACAAGTTAATGATAGGAAGATTGAAAACAATGATGTAAGCACCTAATGATATGTGTTATGTGGTCCAGGTGTCCTTTTGTGGACTTATATTTAAAGGTTTTCAGCCTATGGTACTTTTATGTAATCAGTTTTAATTTCCTATAATTTCTGGTAATCTGCTTGGTTAGTGTTATTTCCACGACCAATTTTGAGTAATCTTGTTTGTGGCATGACATATACAAATATACAATACATATCAAGCATTGTAGGGCATGCAAAATGTTGTTTTCCAGTATACAATTTACATTATTCGATACCTTATATGTATCTTATAGTATTATCTAACTATACACAACTTGTTTCAATGTGCTACATCATTTTCCACATATATAATACCTTATCTACTCATTAAACATACAAAATAAGAAAAATATGTGGGGAAACATAATAATCGGCCATTATTTTGTTCTATATATTACGTCACATAGTATTGTGAACCTTATTTTCTTTCTCACAAATATGAACTATGTACTTGCATATATGCCAATAACAATATTCTATATATGGTATACACGTAAACATTTGGTACATATTTTTATATCTAAAGTAGTTACATTTAATTTTGTGATTGAATTCTGTGATTTTTACACAATAGTCTGAAGAAATCATTTGAGAAAATCATCATATAGTGATATACTACTTACACTACTTAATGTAATACTTTGCATTCTCTAAGTCATCATTACAATTTTTGTTGTATATAACACATTCTTTAAGCCATCATCACAAATTATGTTGTATATATCATCTCACATGAATGGAACATATTGTGTGTCATGTCAATATAAGCATGTGTACATGACTTATAAAATAAATTTGTATTGGGTACTAGGGATATACTTGTCTATTAAAATTTTGTAGCATTACATGTAGTTACAACAATACACAACAATGCATTTATATAGAAGAGGATATACCCACAAAGAAAGAAAACTATGACAAACTATTCTAAGAGAAAGACAATAATAAGAGGGTGGACGTGAGAGGTGATTTCATTAACTGCCTTTAGAACCTACAATTCAACTTTTTTTGAATATATAACTAAATAGAGTTTTTTACCAATCCATACATAATGTGTGCTCATTTGTGAAAATATGAGGAATTTTACTATAAAGACCAAGATAAGAGATTAAGTTGTCACTGTCTATATGCAGTAGAACACAAATACCCATTATAATGCTGGTTGTATGCCCTGAAAGCCATCATTTGATGATTTTAATAGGAATACTTTGTACATGGTTTTATTATTAATGAAAGACAATTCCCCTAGTTATGTTTGTTTCAATAATAAGATAATGAACAAACCTAATAATTTCCTAAGAAATATATGATTAGATGACATATGGTTTGGGTTGAGGACTTAAAAATGAGATCATATGTATGATAAGACTTGTTTCTAGTCAGTTATCAGTGTGGATACCAAGGGACAAAAATAATACTTATGACTATCATGTATGGTGAGTGATGACTCTATCTCTTTAGTCATGATATTGGATATCAACCCAGATGTATGGGTACTTTATAGAGAACAAGTTGTATTGAATAGACCCACCTTGAGATTGACACATGGAAGTCATGTAGTGACATGTCAGAGTCATATCTCGATGTGGCAGTGGTGACTGTAATCCTTAGACCTAAAGTCACTGCAATAATCACAAGTTTTTCTGTGTGCATTGACCACTTTCACCAACATGCTCTTAAATACGAGTGGTCAAAATGGTAGTGATTGTGTATATAGTGTCACTTGAGGATGACTGGGAGTGATGTAAATGGGATTTGTCCCTCCATTGGGAGTGATATCCTGGCCACTTGATAACTGAGACTATGAAATGTATGTTTCTTCTCATGTGAGTCAATATATGATATTGAGCTCACAACATCTCAAATAGTCTGCTCTAATTCAAGGAACATAGATTCAGAGTTAATAGGATGACATTCAATGCCTTATTTTCAATGTGGATATCTGTGAAAAATGGATTATATGGTTATAGAAACACAGATCACTTTACATGTTGTAGTTGTTTTCCAACTCATTCCTAATACTTGGGTGGCAATGATGTGTGACTTGACACCAATCTTTACTTGTGTTGTTTTGAACATCACCACCAATGTAATTAGGAACCTACCGCTCACACACATAAGGATGCGTAAGGGATTGAAATTTGCAATAAAAATATGATTAAATAGTTTGAAATCATGAATATGTTGATTCACCCTATGATCGGGTGAACAAAATGTCTGATCAGCCGATAATATTGATCGGGTCAATTGATCAATTTAGATTTCCTCTAAACACATGTGATCATATGATCAAGCCACTTGATTGTGCAATCACAATGTTATAGGGAAAGTATAAAAAATG
The DNA here is from genome assembly GCA_963693085.1 of Alisma plantago-aquatica. NCBI lineage: Eukaryota > Viridiplantae > Streptophyta > Magnoliopsida > Alismatales > Alismataceae > Alisma > Alisma plantago-aquatica. Next base: position 377,049,921 of record OY856409.1, on the reverse strand, counting down.
AAAAAAAACATGTTAGATCTATATATGGACTCTTACAATTGGGAAATCACAAGACACGATCGGTCAATCACAAATCCTCTCTGAGTTTTCATCATTTATTATTTTGGGAATTACAAATAGGAAAGGGTTTGGAATTAGGTTTTTCCAAACCCATGAATCTCTTATATAAAGGGGGCATGTCCCTAAGGGTGAGACATATATTTGAGATAGAACTTGTGAGACAAGTTAACCATCCTTTCTCTCTCCAAGAAAAATAGAAACCCTAAGGCTTCCTCCCATGACAGAAGAAGAAAGGAAGTTCTAGGACAACTAACACATCCAAAACTTCTATTCCTCTTCAATGAGGTGACCAAGGTGGTGCACCATGTCTTCCCTCATTTGTGTGTAAGATGTAGAGGCCACAACACGACATGTGGAGGCTTGGAGAACATCTTACCTAAGACGACAAAAGACTACTATTTGAAGGACAATATAAATCCTTTATCTTCCATATGGATCTCCTAGTTTTCAACTCAAATTTGAATCCAGTAGATCAAGATATTCACTGACAAAAGATGTACCTTGTTGTTTGACAACAAGCTTGTGCAAATATATCACCTTTATACCTCTTTTGTTCTTTTATATACCAATTTTTTATAGCTATGACAAATCTTTTGGCATGAGAATTTAGGAAGAAAATTTTAATATGCCACTATGCCTCCTCTGAAAAACCCTATAGGGTATCAGAGTTGATGTCATATACTATCCATGATAGTTTGGGTTTTGAACCACATATATTTGTTGGACGAATATTGTGCAAATTGTATCCACCTAATCACATAGTATCATATGTGATATGATTACATATTCCATGCACCATGTGATGCCTTGAAAATTCATTTTCTTTAGCAGATGTGTGGATATGGAAGCTAGGTCACTTGTGGCATGATTAGAAATATGTTATTTCATGGTTTTTATTTTAATCAAATATCATGTAACATGTATATGGATTGCATGCCATGTCTCTCCTTATCATGTGTTATGCAATAATTTTCAATTATGCAATGGTGTAAATCATCATCGGCGAACCATGGTGGAAAGGAGGAGAAGATCAGATGCCAGAAGGTCCTTGGACAATTCGTAAATGAGATGAGCTCATGGATTAAAAACAACACAAGATCTACCTTATTAGGGACTTATGATCGACCAATCAACTTCTATGATTAGGTGATCAAGAACCCTGATGATCATGGAATTCATATCGTCTACTCAACTTTCTTGATCGGGCAATAAAAAAACATTAAAGGACAAATCTAGGAATTTTGATAGACAAATACATTTTCCTGATCGGGCGGCCAATATACCCTGATAAGAAGAATAACAGTTACATTGGATGTGAATGTCTTGGTTGTTTTTTCTACAACACTTGTTGGCTCAAGTTGTAATAATTTCCATGCCATCTTTTTTCCCATGTGGTTATTGTTATTGTATATGTTACATATAATAATGTATATGTAATGGTGATTGGATACACATTTACTTATATATATATATATATATATATATATATATATATATATATATATATATATATATCCCTCAATATAATATCAATATTGAAGATGCCTTCCAAGTGTAATACACACAAAAACCTTATTCATCTAAGTTTGGGCACGTCAAGCATGATGCACCGTTTACCTTAGGGAAGTGTGATAATAAGTGTGTGGGTTTGCTAATCGGGGTACATATATTATTGTTTTGGCCTCGGGTAGGACTTGACTAGGCGATCTTAATGAGATTAAGAACCTAGAGGCATAAACATTACATTAATTCATATGATAAATTATTTACAAGGAGTTGTGCAACCATCTATCAGAGAATTGCATATGATGCAATTTGTAATTATCGCCTACCTTAATACTTGAGCTACGAAACCGATGTTGGTTGGTAATAACTTAAATGTATTTTAGATCTTAGCCACCATATGATTGTTCATTATAATCTTTTGAATTAATAGTGAGGGTGATTAATTTGAATAAAATAGTGGGAGCTTAATTAATTAAAGTCCAAAGTAATTCATTCAAATCAGAATCTTGAAATAAATTTGCGTTTAAATCATTTTTATTGACTTATGTAAAATTGTCTTATATTGTTGATCGATGGAAAACAACCCACATTCTATTTTCACCATGATCTATCCTTGTCCAAGAATAACATAACGAGAATAACTTCAATGATTGGTTCAGGACACTAATAATTGTTCTCACACATGAGCGTAAGCTTTATGTTTTGGACACACCAAAACCTAGTGAACAAACTCCAAATGCACCTACAGTGGAAAGGGAGGCTCATAAAAAGTATTATGATGATGTTATGGAGATCAATTCTAGATGCTTTGATCCATGAATCATGAGCTTCATAATCAACATGTGAACATGGATCTTATTGAGATGATAAGACATCTCAGGAACACGCATTAAGAATAAGCAAGGTAGGAGAGGTATGATGTTTCCAAGGAACTATTTAAGTGCAAAACAATAGAAGGTGATCCAGTTGGACAGTGATGTAATATTGGGAAAGAATATGATTTCCTTTAGGTCAAGAGTTGGATAGTGATGTAATCCTACAATCATTGTCTGATTCATACACGTAATTTTTCATAAACTATAACATGAAAATTGTTGATAAACCATTAAATAAGCTACATGGCATGTTGAGAACTATTGAGGGACCCAAATCCCTGGTGATGGTTATCAAAGAAAAAGGAAAGTCTAAGGGCAAGGGAAAATAAAAAAGGTTTTAAATCTAACCTAAAGTCTTCTGCACTTAAAGCAAAAGGAGGAGTGGGTAAGGGAGGCAATCATTACCAGACTAGACATTGGAAAAGAAATTGGCCTTTCTACCTTGAGGAACTGAATAACAAGAAGTAGGGTATAGAGATCTCCAGTTTAGTTATATATGTTTTTGAAATTAACTTATCTACTTCTTCATCGTAGGTATTTGATACCAAATGTCAATCCTAAATATTTCAAATATGCAAGATCTTATAGGAAATAGACCATTGGAAAAAGGGGAGGTGGAACTATGTGTTGCAAATGGAGCAAGAGTTTTTTCCACTTCTACAGACACCTAATGTTTATCTCTATCCATTGGGCTTGTAATAGAGTTAGAGAACTACTATTATGTTCCTGCCATAAATAGAAACATTATTTGTATATCTTTTTTAGAATAATGGTTTTGAGTTTCTAATAAAGAATGGTCATATTTCCATTTATAAAGATGAGATATTTTATGGCATTGCCCCTATGTCTGATGATCTTTACTTAATGGACATTGAGATGAGTGTATTTAACATAAATACCAATAAGTTGAAACTCAATGACTCAAACAAAACATATCTTGGCAATGTTGTTTAAGACACATAAATGAGAAGTACATACCTAGACTCCATAAAGATGGTTATCTAGACACTTTTGATTTTGAATCAACATAGACATGTGAGTCTTGTTTATTGGGTAAGATGACAAAAGCACCTTTCATTGGAAATAGTGAGAGAGCGAGTGACTTATTAGGACTCATATATACTAATGTATGTGGACCTTTTAGCACAAGTTCTAGAGGTGGATACCAGTACTTTATTATATTTATCAATGACTTCAGTAGGTTTGTCTATGTGTATCAAATACAAACACAAGTAAAAATCCTTTGAAAAGTTCAAGGAATTCATGAACGAAGTACATAATCAATTTGGTGAAAGAATCAAAGCACTTTGATCAGATTGAGGTGATGAACACTTAAGCCAAGAGTTTGAGGTCCTTCTGAGGGATTGTGGTATGGTATCACAATGGACTCCGTCTGGAACACCACTACAAAATGGTGTATCACAAAGAAGGATTTACACCTTGTTGGACATGGTATGATATATGATGAATTTAGATGATCTTCTAGTTTCTTTTCAGGTACATGCTCTAGAAATCTCCATGTTTACGCTTAACTGAGTACCTTCTAGATTCGTTGTAAAGATACCATATGAGATATGGAATGGGAAACATCCCTATATGCCTTTTGTGCAAGTTTGGGGATGCAAATATTATGTCAAGAAATAATTCTGCAAAAGGTTTGGACGCAAATTAGATAAATGTAATTTTTTTGGGTACCCAAAGGAAAATAGGTGTTATTACTTCTATTCCATTTGACAACAAAATGTTTGTTTCTAGAGATGATGTATTCCTCGAAAGGGAGCTTATTTCCAAAGGAACCTGTGGGGAGAAAATAGAACTTGAAGATTTTCAAGACCAATAAGAAGACATTGAACCTGTGGAAGTTGATAAGACCTCAAGTTCCTATCATAACATAAGAACCTCAAATTCACTAGGGAAAGTCTTGAGCCAAAGAGATATGGATTTCTCGTGACGGAACAGGATGATTTGGTTGTCATAGATGATGATATGAAAACCTACAAGGAAGTAGGGAAAGATTCATGGTTTGGGTTGAGGATCTGAACATGAGATCATATGTATAAAAAGAATACCCATGCTTGTTATGTTCCTTTTTTGGCTATTATTGTATATACCATGATACAACAATAATACTCAAGACTAAGCATGTGTGGTGAGTGATGACTATGTCTCTTTAGTCATGATGTTGGATATCAAATTATATGCATGGGTACTTGTTAGAGAAAAAGTTGTACTAAACCGACCCACCTTGAGATTGACACATGGAAGTGATGTATTGACATGTCAGATTCATACCACAATGTGATATTGATGAATGTGATACTTAGACCTAAAGTCACTACAATAATCCCAAGTTTTTTTGTGTGATTTGACCACTGGCTCAACATGTTCTGAAATATGAGTTGCCATGTCATAATGGCATAAAAAGATTAATAAACATATTCTAAACAACTCACCTTTGATGATGATCACACTGCCATCTGATGTATGCATGATCCGTATCTCCAAGGCACCACAAAATGACCCAAAAAGGTATGCTCTTTCTAGTTTTAGCTTCACCTCCAACTAAGACAAAAAAGGTGAAAATAATATGTTCTATAAGAAAGAACATAGTTTCCTCTATATATAATCAAGAACTTCACCAAAGATGTAGAAGAGAGAGAAATAGCATTACATATTATAAAAAAGGGTAGGAACTTACATGGACTTGACCCGAACAAGGTTTAGATAAAGATTTTAGGTAATGGCCCTCTAAAAGAAAGCTAGATTACATGCATGCTAGAGCTACGCCTCCGAGATGGTCCTTCTCTTGCTTAGAAATTTCAAAAGGTCCAAAATTATCTAAGTCATATGGTCAAGGCACCACATATATAGGCTATGATGGAAGAAAATTGTGTTTAGCCCAAAATTAACTACTTTTGGCCTTCCCACTAAAAGTTCCCTAATGCACCCCTTTAGCCTTTAAATACACACATCAACACCCCCTACATGCATCAACTATCTAAAAAACAAAGTAGTGGCATTGACCCAGCCTCACAGTCAAATACGACCTCATTGCTCGAGGCTCCTAAGCTCCTAACCAAAAGTAGTCACATCATACTGTCATCAGGCATGAAATGGTCACATTGACAACATGGGGTAGACAGAGAATTCCACCTAAGGATCTCTCCAAATATATCACTTCAACCCCTTGTATTTATCCAATATTTTTGTGCCAGCTCCAAGATACACTTTGTAAGTCTAGAAAACTCCAAAATTTCATTAAATTCAAATTTAAACATAATCTTTTGACATAATATAGAAACCATGTGTTAATATTCAAACTATGTAATGTTTAATATTTAAAAAACACAAAGTTTATACATAATAAATACAATAAATCATGAAAAAAAAACCTTGATAAAAACAAAAAACTTTGGGGGTCTCATAAGGGTCTTATGTATGAAACCTACATATAGTTGGATGCTATGAGAACCTATTACACTAAATGAGATTGCTCAAAACACTAAACACGGTCAATCACTAATTAAACACATACCCAAAAAATAGGGTAAATTAAAACTAATTTCAATATCAACACATGCTCAGAAACATTTACATAAGAGTCCAACATCTTTCTTGTATTCATACTATGCCAAGAATTTGATACAATTTGTTCTATGGCCTTAGCCACAACATATATTCACAAACTTTTCCCGCCCAGACCTGAGAGTACATGGACGACTCTAGGACACACTAGAAAACTAAACAGACTTCTCTAAGGCCCATCCTCACTGCCACAGTTCTGTTGTAGCTGTTACCGATCACCTAAAAAGATGTGGTGACCCACGAGTGAGACCCATGTTCCAAAGAGAGATATAACTCTCGACATCGCTTATTGTTTACAACAACTTAAGTAATTAAACAATTTAAGTAGATCAAACAAGTATAACATATTGGCTTAGAAACAATGATGATTAGCAAGATATATATAGGAGCAGATAATAATTATCATCATTAGTCATATTATCATCCCTTACCTTGCTAACAATATAAGTAGTTCAGTAGCATGTGCATAACTAACATCATAAACAAGTTTTGTATCATATATTCTCTTAACATCATGAATAAGTCTAGAATCATAAGCATAGATAACACCATTATTATGTCTAATAGATCAGGTAGATCTACATCATAAATAGAGCTAAAAAGATAAGCACAACTATCTGCATAAGCACAATTAACAGTATAGGCATCCCTAATTACAGAGGCATAGCTAGCAATATGAACATAGCTAACATCATGTGATAACTAATGTCATAATCATAGTCATCACTGGTAGTATATCTATCAACTCAAACACGGCTATTGTATGTACACATCTATAACATGAGCATGTCCACAACATAAGCATATCTATGGACTTTTTAATGCATTAAACATCATCTCTATGTAAAGAGAACAAAAAAGGGTTATCATCCAATGTGAAGTGATGTGTATAAACCTAAATAGATATGCTACATGGTTGTATTACATCTTTTATTAAGCCCTGAAGAATTTGAGGATACCACTCAAAATACAACTGACCACTGCTAAGTCAAAATCCGTGCCATATAAGATTTAGGGAAGAGTCGAATTCCAAGATCTTCTCTACCCCCGATTAGTACGGGTCCTCCACAATGACACATAAGGTCAAGCTACTAGCAACCTAGTTCGTCCTTGGTACAGGTCACGACATTAGTGAAAGGAGGTGGGTACACATACCCTACCATTTGAGGTACAACCGTAGTTGTCCTACAAACTCATCACATATATAATCACAGAGACATGACCGTAGCCATTCTCAAACTGAGGATTAGGTATGAACACAATCATCCTCCCTAAACACTTGGATTAAGGATGACAAGCACCTACATACTCAATACTATGTGCTCTGAGTTTCCCTTAGGAGTACTCGGGTCACCATCTGGCAAGTTCTAACACTCAGATGGATCTATGGCACATGGCACTACATGATTAGGGTTTCACTTAATAAGTTATTGCCAATTGAGTGCATCAAGGCTTCAACATACAAGGGGACATACAAAACCTAATTCATCTAGCAAGCATTGCTATATAACAACTTCAGAAGATATAAAATGTATGAAACATATTGTTCCTCATCTCATCATCACATGGTACTATTCACTTGCCATTCATGAGACTACACTTGTCAGCATACTATCCCATGATATACATCCATAGTACAATATCATAGGGTATCAACCCTTGTCAACATAAGAGGATTACACCTCATTCAGGGCTCAATCATGCCCAAAGGTCATTAAGACCATCAAATCATTCCCTACAAGATCATTCGTATCTTTCCATGCCCTATTATAAGGTTCAACACACATCACCATTCATGTAATACACAAACTTAGCATGATATTTCATTAAAGAACTAACATGTTTTCACCTGATAACATTGTAGGTTATCTTAGCATTTAAGATCATTCCTTTATTATATCACATATAAGGAAGCTATATGATTGGTCATCATCATACTTATAGTGTGCATGTTTATCATAAGAAAGCATAGATCATGAAGATATGATGACCACCAATTAACACATTAGATTTTCCGTCAATAATTAGGAAGGATATTCCATCATTATATTAATCATTCAAGAAAGGACAATATGATTAACCACCATTTCTTACTTGCATCAGGGTTAGGTTTAGCAAAATAAATAACATTGAAGTTATAGTTCAACACTCATACAAAAACCCTAACTCATGGCATCCCCATACAAACATGGATGCATAACATAAAGCATCACCATCACCTTCCATGCCTTCCTCAAGTATGGACCCCTGCATAAGTCAAGGTGTAACAATCAGATTTACAACATACCAGGGTTTCAACAAAAATAAGATAATAATCCATTATTCTATTAATCATTCACGAGGATAATCATGTTTAATCACCATCACCTAATGGTATTAGGGTTAGGAGTAACAATACAAGTCACATTGATGCTACAAATTAGCATTCATACCCAAACCTTAACTCATTGCATCCCCGTCGGATCATGGACACACAAGGTGAAGCATCACCATCAAATTCCATACTATCCTCAAGTATGCATCCAAACATAATTCAAGGTGAAACCATAAAATTTATAGTATACTAGGGTTTCAAACACCATAAGAGATCACCCCATTATTTTATTAACCATTCAAGGGGGATACTCATAATCAATCACCATCACTTAGGTACATTAAGATTATATGTAACAAGCTATACTTCATTAGGTTTACCCATTAACTCAGTATGGTGATTATCAATTATATCCACCCGAGGGAAAATGTAAACTACAAATTTAAGGGTATAGACCATCGGATTCTCATAATTAGAACCAAAAAATTATACTATATACTTCATTCTAAACTTTGGATGTTGAAGCATCCATTCCCATCCATTAGATCAAGTTTAACATTTCAAAACCATCAGTTGACATGTAGGTTCAACCCTTGTATCATCTAATCAAAGAACTCATCGGTTTAGGGCTTAAATGAAGAAAATCATGGTACCTAGTTACACCATCGTGTGGTAATCTAAACCACCATCATTTTTGACACATTAGGTCACCATCAAATGATAGGGTCAATACTACCATCAGTGAACACCATCCGATGTTGAGCTAAAATCGCCATTGGATCATATCATCTTTAGGGCACTAAACCATCAATCATTGAGCATCCAAAAGAGTCTATAACTGAACTAAGGTGTGACCAACAGTTAAGACTATCATATGTCACCATGGGTCATCACCATCAGTTTCCATAAAGGCATCTCCATCGGTTCTAACATAAGGTCATATATCGGTTCATGTATAAAATTGAAAATCAGCCCAACACACTAAGTATATGCCATAATTTGATAGGTACTTATCACCATTGGTTGGTATGTAAGCAAGGCGAAAGTCTTACTATACCTCAGGAAGGTAGTGCAAATTATTTCAGTTCATATATAACTGGAAACTAATCAAGGAACACCATAAAATTCGAAATCCTAAGCAAGAGTAGCTTTTATATGCATAGATCTTCATTTTAGAGAAAGAACATGAGTAATCAAGCTTGTAATAAGCAATAAAAGTGAACAAGGTTATAAAAATTTCCTCTAAGAAGAAGTTTAGAGTCAAAGAAGCAATAAAACTCTTGCAAAGAAGGTGAAGAACCCTAGATTTAGGTCTGAATTCGGCCAAGTAAGCTTCTCTTCCAAGAAAGGGAGTAAACCCTAGGTGAAGGGAGCAAGAAAGATAAGTTCCTTGACATTTAGAGAAAAATTTACCATTTAAAAACAAGGTTACATATATAAAGAAGGTAGGAGGAAGATAAACAGAAAAATAAATGATGGAGAGAAGGATATACTTACTAGTTTAGGTCAAGATCACCAAAAGGAAGCTTTGCAACCCTAGATGCTCCAACAAGAAGGTTGGCTATCTTCTTCTAACTTGGGCACTCTATTCGCCCCCAAGAAGGTGAAAGAGAAACTCTAACATAAGGGGAGAGATAAGGGACCATAGGTTTCATTTGGGAGCCTAAGGATAAGTATATATATAAAGCTTAAGGATAAGGAAAGCGAAAAGCTTGAGGTGTCCTAGTAGCTCTCCATGTGTCCATGGCCTTTAACTATTATAGATATACAAGTCAACACAAGTAGATTCTCCACCATTCATGAAGAACTGATTATCCATAGTTTTTTGGATTTACAAGCCAATCAAATAAACCATTGGTTGATATCTCCTAAAGGTAGCTCATCCATGAAGGGGTAAACCCTAAAATACCCTTGAAGAGAACACCTCCAAACCAAGGTTCAACTAGGCACACCATGGCCAAACAAGCTCAAGAATGATAAGGAAATATCTAAGGACTATAATCCATGTGGATAATTGCAAGTATAACCTCAGATTTGATAAATTACATAAAAGTCCAAAATATGCATAAAATTGCATAACTTGCACAAACAATGTCCAACTTGGACCAAATTATAACTTAAGCTTGTTAAATGATACCAAAGTACCTCAAAAGGTTTAATTAAGGTTTTGAGAACTCAATTATGATAATTAAACATGTTCAACCATTTAAGCAAGGTTATGGGTCTCACAACCATAAACCCCTAATAGGGATTTTGCCCCCAAAATCCAAGGCAAACAAATATGAGTACTTTCCATGAACCTTATCATCTAACATACACATGGTTACTTATGTCTCATGGTGATGTCACATAACCTTCATAGGAAACATGTTTTTCTCCCTCAACTCCTGTATGTTTCATCTTGTGTTAGCACATAAACCCCCATATAATAAGACATTCTCAATATGGAACATAGAAACTTATATTGTCATCAATACAACTCTGGTAGTAACTTTCAACTTGGAATTTTAGCTGGAATCATGAATGGTTTTATTTATTGTATTAATACATCACTAAGAATTCATACTTTTTGGATTTTTACCAATCATGTCATGTGTCCAATACTATTCCTTGAAGCATTAAAAAAGGTGATGCATCCATCCCTTTGTTCTAGATACACTAACATTGGAACACTCGTCAACTTCTTCTTCAATATCTAGAGAAAATGTTGATTCTAGAACCTATCATTCCATACAAGGAGAAACATCATTTTGATTCAATCTTTTTAGGGTTGAAACAACTACACTGTATTCATCTTACTAGGATTTATACAACATTGTTGGCATACATATCATAATCACAACAAGACATTTTAGACAAACCCCAACTCACTCTTGTTCAACTTGTCACATAACTATTGCAGCTTCAGAAATCATAAGGTTTTTGCAAATATACTGATCATATTGTTGACCATCTTTAAACTTGATGGAGATGTTACCATTCAAAACGTGTCACATCTCATAAAAACACTACATGAGCGCTCCTTCCCTCAAGTTCATAATTACTATTGGTGCATGGGTTAGTCTAAACAACATAACCCTAAACTCACCCTGACCATGCATCTTATGTCATCCATTTTGATTCTTATCCATTAATATTCCAACCTCAAGCCTATCTAAATAAACATTGTAGCACTTGTTGATTGGTCAATCAACTATTAATCCTTGGAAGTGGTCTTGCCCAAATGTTAGTAGCCCATATACAACATCAAATAATCACTCTCCTTCTTTATAAACAACACTTGGAGGATCTCAACATCAACTCTCTCTCTCTCTTTCTAAGGGAGAGGAACACTATAAACCTCATCTAATACACATCTTCAAACTCATCTACCATTGGTACAACCTAGATACTAGGATTTTTCACCTTGGTATCCACTACATGTGCTATAAGGAACTCACATGCTACTCTCATCTACTTCCTTAACATCATAAACATATAGGAGGAGTCTCCCTAACTCTTGGAAGGCTCAAAAAGCATACTCATCACAAACATCATGATTTTGGAATCATAGTCCAAGTAACCACATGTTATATCAAGATATCTACCCCTATGGTTACAACAAACCCATGTGAACCAAGTGGTATAAGATCCACTTGAACGTTGCACCTTGAAAGAGAGAACACAAAGGGAAACACACTCCCCAAAACACAACAGAACTACCCAGGGTTACCACCAAGGGAGTTAACCGATTCCATCTTCATCATGCATGTTACTCCTTTTATGGAACATTTTACCCTTTTTCATCTCAGGTTCCTTGCCATTAGCATAGGAATTATTAATATTATCATATCTCATTGTTCTTTTCTCATTAACAGTTCATCATTCTTGTATATGCCCTCTCATGCTACCATGTTTTTCAACCACTGATTAAGGAATCATTCATCATATTCCACATTTTCTTCATTAAACAAGGATCATCTCCCTTTTATTTCTTTCACATGTCATGAAGATTTTACACTAACACTCTCTTACACACATAGGTTGGTTTGAGATTAACTCAGGTTCCACTTGATTCATCTTTTCATATTATACTTATCACATGATTTCTATCCATCTAATGTGAATTTCATACCTTGAATCACTTTATTAGCACATATTTACATGTCTTTTATTTTATTATCTTCTTGAATTACAACTTCAAGAACTCCTCTTTTACTTATTTGTATTCATATATAGGTTTCATGGTGTCATATCTTTCTCTTATAGTCACCAAACATTCAAGTTTTGATAGGTTATGATGTAATTCCCATCTTCTTTAGAGTAATATTGAGATATATGTACCATGATTTCTTATTCATTATACTCTTTAGATTGTCTCAAAATGACTACTTGATCAAAGTAATTAGAAAGAGAACAAACTAAGAGTTCCATACTTTCCTTCTATTATATAATTGAATATTTGGCCAGGGCATCCAAATACTGAGTTCAGGTATTATGCACCATGTTTTTATGTCATGTTCCTAACTTAGGCATCATCCCAGTCCTAAGTCCTAGTGTCCCTATAGACTCATCAAACCTAGAGCTATGATACTGACTTGTGAGAACCCATTACACTAAACAAGATTACTCAAAACACTAAACACAATCAATCACTAATTAAACACATACCCAGAAAATAGGGTAAATTAAAACTGATTTCCACATCAACACATGCTCAAGAACACTTGCATAAGAGTCCAACATTTTTCTTGTATTCATACTATGCCAAGAATTTGATACAATTTTTTCTATGGCCTTAGCCACAATGTATATACAGATGAGAACATTATTCATATATGCCACATAAATAATCATTAACATGCTAACACAAGCCTAATTCGTTTGAAACACCATATACAAACTTTTCCCGCACAGACCAGAGAGTACAGGACAACTCTAGGATATACTAGATAACTAAACAACCTTCTCTAAGTTCCATCACCATATTTCTTCCTTGATGCAACAATTCTAATGTCACTGTTGCCAATCACCTAAAAAGATGTGGTGACCCACGAGTGAGACCCATGTCCCAACGAGAGATATAACTCTCAACATCGCTTATTGTTCACAACTGGTTAAATAATTAAACAATTGAAGTAGATCAAACAAGCATAACAAATAGGCTTAGGAATAATGATGATTAGTAAGATATATAGAGGAACAAATAACAATTATCATCATTAGCAAGATTTGCATCCTTTACCTTGTTAACAATATAAGCAGTTCAGTAGCATGTGCATAACTAACATCATAAGTAACTTTAGTAGCATAACTTCTCTCAACATCATAAATAAGTCTAGAAGCATAAGCATAGCTAACAACATTAGCATGTCTAATAGGTCAGGTAGATCTACATCATAAGTAGAGCTAACAACATAAGCACAACTATCTGCATAAGCACAATTAGCAGTATATGAATCTCTAATTACAGAGGCATAGCTATAAATATAAACATAGCTAACAACATGTGATAACTAATGTCATAATCATAGCCAACACCGGTAGTATATCTATCAACTTAAACATGACTACTTTATGTACACATCTATAACATGAGCATGTCCACAACATAATCATATACACTACCTTTTTAATGCATTAAACATCATTTCTATGTAAAGAGAACAAACAAGGGTTATCATCTAATTTGAAGCACTTTGTATAACCCTAAATAGATATTCTACATGGCTATATTACATCTTTTATTAAGCCCTGAGGAATTTAAGGATACCACTCAAAATCCAACTGACCACTGCTAAGTAAAAATCAGTGCCATATAAGATATAGGTAAGATCCAGACACCAAGATCTTCTCCACCCCCTGTCAGTATTGGTCTGCTACAATGACACATAAGGTCAAGCTACTAGCAGCCTAGTCTGTCCCTAGTACAGATCATGAAACTAGTGAAAGGAGGTGGGTACACATACCCTACCATCCGAGGTACAACTACAGTTGTCCTCCAAATTCATCACATATATAATCACTGAGTGTAATACCCCTGACCTGGGTTATGGCTTAACCCTAGCAGTTTTTCTTAAGTAAGTTGCTTAAAAATTGATTCTAATCTTTTGAAAAGTAATTAAGGTTTCTTGTGCAGTTTATTGTCAAGTTTGAGCTTAATTGCAAACTATTTGTGCATTAATTGATAGTCTAAGTGAAATATGCAATTTACCCAAGATGAGGGGTTACATTGCAAAATTTCACATGTTGAATGTGTTATAAGTGTTTTAGTATCATAAGAGAGAGTATGGTTCTAAGTGGTGGCTTGTAGAAATCCTAAATTCTAGGTTATAACTTGTTTGAACAATGCTAGTACTATGTGCACCAATTTTGGTACAATTTGTAATTTACCCAAAATGTAGGGTAGAAGTGTAAGCTACCACCTCTAGAGTGTCCCTACTCCCTATATGTATTTTGTAGAGGAAAGATAAAGAAGGATACGCTATGTTTGAGTCATCTTTGAATAATGATGCTCTTGGTGATAAATAGACCAAGGAAGAATTAAAAGTAAAGCTTTATATGTGTTGTATCGAGTTATGGACTTGATATAGGCGTCCTATCGGCCAAGGAGCCATAGTATAAGTCTCCTATCGGTTTGTTGAATTTTGGAAAAGGCCATGAGAGGAAAAGCACCTCAAGGAGGTGGTCCATGATGAGTTGCAAGTTCCTTGCAAAAAAAGTATCGGTTTGCCTTGTTGATAAGATAAAGATGAGGAAACTTATCCAACAAGATAAAGGATGAGCGAAATATCACCCCTAGCTTATCCTCAAGAGTCTTTCATAGAAATATATGTATGTGTGCATGCATGGCCACGTGTCAACCATGCATGGCCATGTGTCATCTAGTAGCATGAGGTGAAGACACCTCTTATACACTTTATCTCATGAACCCAAGTATATATACTTCACCTTCCACATACTTATGGAAGTTTACGAACCCCACAACCATCTCCCTTGGAGATATCATGCAAATCCTCTTAGGTATCGTGCAAAGTAGCTCAAATATCAAGGGGAGCTCGAGCACCAAGCTTAAGGTAAGGCTTTGGTCATCTTCAACCTTGGTTGAAGTAGGATATCGGGTTATGCATATTCCTTTCTTTCCTTCTTCACCAAGTGCCTAACTATGGTGATTTCTTGTCTATGAAAGAGAGGTGAACGAACCTTGGACCTTGGAAAAGTTCATCTTCAACCTTAGAAATGTAAATATTTGGAGCTTGGAGCTTTGAAGTTTTTCATAAGACAGGTTATATAACTTGACTCAATCATGTTTTTATTCATCACCTATCTTTCTATACTTAATGATCTACTTTCAATTCCGAAATATTCTTAAATAGTTGATGAAATTATGAGTTATAGTAGTTGTTGGACCTATTTTCCATGAACTATAACAAGTTAGAACGAAGTTCTAGAGCTTGAAGAAGATGGTATCAGTTTATAAAATGATATCAGGTTCAAGTACACACACAAGTACCTCTAACCCGATATGGGTATGTACAAACATCACTTGCACAATATGCTTATGGAATTATATCTCCTTGCATGATATGGAGATGAAGTTCACACCTTGAACACGATATGGTGTTAACCATACACCTTTTGCATGATAGGAAGTCAAGCAAAGACTCCATGCACGATATAGGGTCAAGTGTATACTTGTAAGTCGATATGCTAAAACCCTAGTTTGGGTAACCCGATATGAGTAAGATAAGTGAGTGCCTCTTGCATGATATGATCATGTAGTATGTACATGATATCTTGAAGCACACATCTTGTGCATGATAATATTGATTGAGTAGACACTTAAGACATGGATTCAAATACATGGTATAACCCGATATGGTTAAGATTCCCTAAACCCGATATGAAACCCAAGATGGGGGTTAACCTGATATGGAGATAGAGGATAGTTCATACACGATATGAGCCATGTATAATGAACAATATGGGAGATATCCACTTACACCTTATACACAATACAAGTCTAAGACTATACCTCTTACATGATATAGGGATAGTGAACACTCTATACAATATAGACTTGGAAACCCAAGGTGATGGGTAAACCTAGATAAGTGGTGAGTGATACCACATGGACGATGTGATTAATATTCCTTGGATGATAGGAATAGCACCTACTCCTACCTTGTGAATGATATGAGGTTCAATTCATACATCATGCATGATATGGCATATTCTACCCAATATGGTGGAAAACCCTAGATGATGGATTGAAACCCGATATACCCTATCCTTTGTGTAATGGATTGTGGTATGAGAATTCAATAAGACACCTAGCTTGTCAAGTAACAATATGATAAGGTTGATCCTTGAAGGTATAAAGAGTTTATGCACCCAAGGGTCTACCTAACATGGTGACCCGATATGTTACCCAACATGGAGACCCAATATGATAATCCTAGATGGGAAATCGATATGGTATCTTGTATATACCACTTAAATGATACATAATGAGGCATATACTCTATGCCTGATATGGTGCAAACCTTGTGCACAATATGGAACCAAGCACATAGCTCTTACTTAATATGGGGTCAAGCACCTAGCTCATACCTGATATGAAGTTATCTTGAGATGATAAGAAATATGTGATAGTCAATTGGATATGGGCACACGATATGATGATTAGGGGATACGCCCTAAAACATGACATGGTGATGTGGTTATACCACATGCTCGATATGGATACACGACATGAAATAATGAATGTATCTTAAAGCATGATATGATAATATACACACATCTTGATACACGATATGGTAGGGATACTTCAATCAGATGTGATTGATTGAGTGACATATGTTGCATGTTGTGTTAATTGAAATATAAAAGATGATGTGAATTGTTAATGATGAGCTAATATTCCTCAAGAGGAGGATTGAACCAAAAGTATGATCCTAGTGAGGATGAGAGAGAAACTCATACTTTGTGTTGATAATCATTTAGTGATAAATGATGAGAATAAATAAGTATGATTGAATACTTATAATATCAATGTATGCTCCTGGATGTGTGGAACAATATAATAGGGTTTGGATTAATTATATGAACTTGAAACCCTATTCAGCTATAAAGGGAAACCCTAACCCTAATAATGGGAAGGTTGTATTTCTCTTATTACATAAGCCTTGTGAAACATGTTAAACACTTGTATAACAAGTATAATGTTTATGTGGTCTGATGACCTAAAAAGATAATTGTTAGTAATAAGATGTTTACTGAGCCTTGTGAGCCATGTGAATAGTTGTCGCCTAGTAAGAGGTGACTAGTTATTTGTACAACAAGTATAATGGTTATATAATCTGACATTTTGAAAAATAATTGTTGCTTAGTGAAAGGTGACCAGATATTAAATGAGGTTTGTGAACTATGTGAATTAATAGCTTGGTCTGATGACCTAGAGGTATTAGTTACCTGTTATAGAGGTAACAAGGCTTAGTGATGAACGAAGGGTTAAATACCCAGATATGATGATGATAAGAGATTGAAATCCTAAGTGTTCTGTGTGTTCTAAAGTGTTCTATGTGTTTCAAAGAATCATGAAAGTACTTGATAAACATATTATGCCTTTCTTTGTAGCATCCGATATAATTCTTTCTTGCAACTTGATTGATGCTAAGAGATAATGTAATGTAGTTAACTAAGCAATTTAAATATTATCATTTAGTTTCCTAGACCATAGATCCATTCAGTGTCAGCATTTGCTAAATGGTGAAACAAGTTTTACTCGGTATGCATATTTTTGAATATGTGATCAGTAAATGAGGGTGATCAGTGAACTCCCCAAATACACCAGGTTGCTTAGTGTACTTCCTGATGAAACTAAAACCAGGATCGCTATGTGGTCTTCTTGATAAAATAATCTGGGAAAGCTAACTGATCTTCTCCTGAAGAGAGTACATGCCATGACAGTAACTCTATAATGAAGATGTCGCTATACACCAGCATAGATAATTACAGCTGGCACAAGATGTCATGCTAAATCTAAGTAGTCTTGTACTGAACGAGATAGGTGAGGTCTTGACAGTCGACTCTGCCATTGACCTTGTATGGTACCAATTTTTACTTACAAGTGGTCGGTTGGAGGATGAACGGTATACTTCATATCCTCTGGGCATAAGTGTGATTGAATATGAATCAGCCGTGTAGCATATTTGCTTAAGGATTGAATACGAAAAGACATTGGTTGATGTACACTTCTCTTATACATCTTAGTTGAATAGATGTTATTCATGTTTCTTTATACTCCATGTATAGTGTATAGATGATTTATTGTCCTACCATAGATAGAAGCATTATTTTAAGAGAGATGATTACCCTATTCTATTTATAACAATGATTAATCATGTTTATTAATATAAAAGAACTTCTGTTCAGTTTATAATGCTTATCTATGATAATAATATTATCAGCGGAGAGTTATATCTCTCACTGGGACAATTGTCTCACCCCGTGGGATCCAAAATTTTTAGGTGGATGTGCACGAGGAGGTAGAGACCTTTCTACAGAGGGAGAGCAACAACTAGGAGAGTAGTAACATCTCAGGTTGAGTGTACAGTCTGTCGTGTCTTGTAGATAGAAGTCTTATGTTTTGTCTATGTACTCTTAGGTCGTTGGAGTCGGTTCGTAATGGTTTCATGAATGATCTGAGAATTTGGATTGTATGCCTCGAGGTTTTATGTTGCTATAGTACATGTGTTGATAGAGCAATTGTTACATGTTTTCCTCAAGATGAGATAAAACAGTGTTGTACAATGTAAATCATGTTATGTATAAGATTTGGACCTTTCAGTGAGAGTTTTCTGGTAGAGGATCTCCTTGCAAAATGGTTTTTAATTTTAGTGATTTTTGTTAATCTACTATTTAAGGTAATTCCACATAATTAGTAACTATTTAGTTGTCGGTTTGATGGCAGTCATTACAAGTTTGGTATCAGAGCTTAAGGTTCGTTGAGTCTACAGAGACATACGACTAAGGTGTTGAGTCTGTTCTAGTATCCTCCAGTATATCTTATAGTGACTTCTACTTATGCAGAAGATAGGGTGAAGTTTAAAAATGACTGGAGAACACGAGGAACACATTGCTGAGAGCAATGTTGTTGCACCAGGAGAGGGTGCAAGGGATTAGGTAACAGGAGAACGAGTGCCTAAGAATTCCCATCTTGATCTAATCAGGATAGAAAATCCTATTTTTTATGCTCTTGTTGGGCAGGTTAGGACAATAGTGATGCATATAGTAGGCTGGATAGTAGCAATACAATCTAGATTACAAGTCCTCAATGCAGAAACTTTGGGTTCTGAAAGGGTTCCTGAATGACATAGTCATGTTGGAACAATGGAAAATGTGGGAATGATTAACATATGGCAAGAAAATAGACTTTGCCATAAGTATAAACAGATAGTACATCTGTGATGGTAGTTCCCAAGAAGGGGAAATAAGCTGAGAATTAAGGAAATGTCTCTACAATTCTAGAAACATTTGCCTAGTTGTTTCAAAAAGGCAAAGTTCTTGGTGCCACCAGTGCAATAAATGCCTAGTGTACCAGGGAAGTAGTCGCTAAGTAAAGGCAAAGGTCCTAACCTTCCACCTATAAGAACTTCTGACTTAGCTTCTACATCAGTAACAAGACCGATAAGACCATGGTACGAGGACAAGACATGCTATAAATATGGACATGTTGAGCATATTAAACTCTTTTGTTTAAAAATAAAGGAGGAAATGACCCAACAACCGAGGTAGACTCGGCAAGGCTAACGAAATTTACAGCCCAATAGAGTAAAAAGGCAAAAGCAACAAGATGAAACAACTAGACTCTATGTGTTGAGTCAACCTGAAGTGGTAGATGACCATGAGGGGTAACAGTCAGGTAGAGATTTTCCATTTTGATATACCTTCTCTTGATTTTTATCTGATAATCATAAGAAAGATTGTTGTTATTGACTTCCCTATTGATTGCCCTATGGGAACATAGGGAAGAAATGATGAGAACTAGAATTTATATTTTGTTCAGTATTCTTTTAAATGCTTTATAATTGCTCTTATCTGTGTGAAAGAGGATGAGGTGTAGAGGTGATGGCTGGAGAAAATCCAGGGATGCTAAGTCCTATGTTTTGATGATATGAAAAGTAAGGAATATGATAGTAAACAAAATGCATACTACCTAATCTCAATACTTTTATACCCTGGCTAGGTATTCAACTATTGAAGATAAGGTAAGTATGGATCTCTTAGATTGTTATCTTTCTGATTACTCCAATCAAGTAGTCATTTTGAGACAATCTAGTGAGCCTAACGAGACTGGAAATATGGCATGGGTATTTTTATCACATCCTAAGTGCAATAAATTGGAATCTGAGATGATCTCAGATCAATCTGTGTGTATGAGGAAGTAAAAAGTATAATCCTCATGATAAGAGAAAGAGAATGAGGGAGATGATCCATGTTTGATAAAGTCTGTGTGAATAGTAATGATCTTTTCCATAATGTGGAAATGGGAAATGTGATAAAATTATAGAATGTTCATAAACATGTTAGACAATAACAAAGAAAGTAATGATGATATTAGGGGTTGCTAAGTGTACCTCCCCAACTAAATAGGGGTTGCTAAGTGGACTTTCCCAACTAAGTAGGGATTTCTAAGTAGAATTCCCCAATTAAATAGGGGTTTCTAAGTGGACTTCCCCTACTAAATAGGGGTTGCTAAGTGGACTTCCCCAATTAAATAGGGGTTGTTAAGTGGACTTCCCCAACTAAATAGGGATTTCTAAGTGGACTTCCCCAACTAAATAGGGATTTCTAAGTGGACTTCCCCAACTAAATAGGGATTGCTAAGTGGACTTCCCCAAATAAATGCATGTCTCCTCTTTGATGAACAACCCTGGGTAATGATGGGGTGATAAAAGGAACATGTGTCTTTGTGTTCCTTCCTTTCAGGGAAATGGCAATCAAGTGAGTCTAAGGACACTTGATGTGCATAATTTAGAAGTGATCCTTTGATGGATACTTAGAAAAGTATCAGTTCATTTTGGACTTTGGTTCCAAGATAAAGATATGTGTAATAGGCAATGTCCCAAGATGAAAGAAAGATCATTTGTTATGTTTGACTTTGGTATTAACAATAGAGAGATGGAAATGATGAGGATGTGATGTGTTTTGACATATGTGAAAGATACCAAGGTAAGGAATTCTGGTATCCAAGATGTGCTAGGTGGTATGGGAAATTGAGAATATGACTCTTGATAAGATGAATAATGTTTGGTGACCTAGAAGGGCAACCTTGAGATAAATCTAGTATCGAGATCATATGTTAGGGGTTTATGCTCTGCATAAACATAACATCGATAAGGATGTATTAATTGAAGGAACAATTGCAGAATCATTTTGAGGAAAAAGATTTTCAAGATAAAAGTAATTCCTTAGAGTATCCCTATTGAGATTGTTGAGGCAGTTTATACAAACATCTAGAGATACCTCTGAGATAAGTTCTTCTTTAGTAAGTTGCCTTTCCTTATGATAAGAGAATGTACAACTAGGAAGATAGTTGGTACGATTCATAAGAAAGTTTTTTGTCGTGTCAACAGATTAGAGTGGCATAAGATATATGATAAGACTTGTAGTCCCAAGTAGGTGACAGAACGTAACCCTGGTCTTTCCTTGGAAGTGAAATGCTAAGATGAGTGAAGAGTATGAAAGACTCCCTAGAATCAAGAATCATATCACATAAAGGATGTGAGTCAATAAGGTTTGACACATGAATTATTTGTAGTATGAATAGTACTTCTCTGACTTAGAAAGTGTTACTTGACACAGAGTTGACTCTACAGTCACTAATAGATAGGACAGCTGAGTATGTGTCATGTGTGATAGATCTTATGATGATATTTAATGGAAGGACCTTGTACTGGTCAAAGTTCTATGGAATCTCCATAACATCAAGATGTTATGAGGAGACTTGATCATATGATACATGAATGACAATTGTTTTCCTTCATCTGGGATTTTGGGGAGGAAATCCTTGTTAGGGGTTTATAATTGTAATACCCCTGACCTGGGTTATGGCTTAACCCTAGGTGTTTTTCTAAAGTAAGTTACTTACAAATTGATTCTAATCTTTTGATAAGTAATTAAGGCTTCTTGTGAAGTTTATTGTCAAGTTTGAGCTTAATTGCAAACTATTTGTGCATTAATTGATAGTCTGAGTGAAATCTACAATTTACCCAACATGAGGGGTTACATTGCAAAATGTCACATGTTGAATGTGTTCTAAGTGTTTTATTATCATAATAGAGAGAATTGTGCTAAGTGGTGGCTTAGGTTATAACTTGTTGGAACAATGATAGTACTATGTGCACCAATTTTGGTACAATTTGTAATTTACCCAAAATATAGAGTAGAAGTGTAAATTACCACCTCTAGAGTGTCCCTACTCCCTCTATGTATGTGTTATAGGAAAGATAAAGAAGGAAATGCTATGTTTGAGTCATCTTTGAATAATGATGCTCTTGGTGATAAATAGACCAAGGAAGATTTAAAAGTAAAGCTTTATATGTGTTGTGATATAGGAGTCCTATAGGCCAACGAGCCATAGTAGAAGTCTCCTATCAGTTTGTTGAGTTTTGGAAAAGGCCATGATGGGAAAAGCACCTCAAGGAGGTGGTCCATGACAAGTTGCAAGTTCCTTGCAAAAAGAGTATCGGTTTGCCTTGTTGATAAGATAAAGATGAGGAAACTTATCCAACAAGATAAAGGATGACCAACATATCACCCCTAGCTTATCCTCAAGACTATTGCATAGCAAGATATGTATGTGTGCATGCATGGCCACGTGTCAACCATGCATGGCCATGTATCATCTAGTAGTATGAGGTGAAGACACCTCTTATACACTTTATCTCATGAACCCAAGTATATATACTTCACCTTCCACATACATATGGAAGTTTACGAACCCCACAACCATCTCCCTTGGAGATATTATTCAAATACCCTTAGGTATCGTGCAAAGTAGCTCAAAGAGCAAGGGGAGCTCGAGCACCAAGCTTAAGGTAAGGCTTTGGTCATCTTCAACCTTGGTTGAAGTAGGATATCAGGTTATGGATATTCCTTTCTTTCCTTCTTCACCAAGTGCTTAACTATGGTGATTTCTTGTCTATGAATGAGTGGTGAACGTGCCTTGGACCTTGGAAAAGTTCATCTTCAAACTTATAAACATAAATCTTTGGAGCTTGGAGCTTTTAATTTGTTCATAAGGTGGGTTATATAACTTGAACTCAATCATGTTGTTATTCATCACCTATCTTGCTATACTTAATGATCTACTTTCAATTCCAAAATCTTCTTGAATAGTTGATCAAAATATGAGTTATAGTAGTTGTTGGAACTGTTGTCCATGAACTATAACAAGTTATAACGAAGTTCTAGAGCTTGAATAAGATGGTATCACTTTATAAAGTGATATTGGGTTCAAGTACACACACAAGTACCTCTAACCCGATATGGGTATGTACAAACATCACTTGCACGATATGCTAATGGAATTATATCTCCTTGCATGATATGGATATGAAGTTCACACCTTGAACACGATATGGTGTTAACCATACACCTTTTGCACGATAGGAAGTCAAGCAAAGACTCCATGCACGATATAGGGTCAAGTGTATACTTGTAAGTCGATATGCTAAAACCCTAGTTTGGGTAACCCAATATGAGTAAGATAAGTGAGTTCCTCTTGCATGATATGATCATGTAGTACACACCTTGTACATGATATCTTGAAGCACAAATCTTGTGCATGATATGATTGATTGAGTAGACACTTAAGACATGGATTCAAATACATGGTATAACACGATATGGTTAAGATACCCTAAACCTGATATGAAACCCAAGATGGGGGTTAACCTGATATGGAGATAGAGGATAGTCTATACACGATATGATACACGTCTAATGAAAAATATGGGAGATATCCACTTACACCTTATACACAATACAAGTCTAAGACTATACCTCTTACAGAATATAGGGATAGTGAACACTCTATACAATATAGAGTTGGAAACCCAAGGTGATGGGTAAACTAAAATAAGTGGTGAGTGATACCACATGGACGATGTGCTTAATATTCCTTGGATGATAGGAATAGCACCTACTCCTACCTTATGAACAATATGAGGTTCAATTCATACTTCATGTACGATATGGCATATTCTACCCAATATGGTGGAAAACCCTAGATGATGGATTGAAACTCGATATACCTTATCCTTTGTGTAATGGATTGTGGTATGAGAATTCAATAAGACACCTAGCTTGTCAAGTAACTATATGATAAGGTTGATCCTTGAAGGTATAAGGAGGTTATGAACCCAAGGGTCTACCTAACATGGTGACTCGATATGTTACCCAACATGGAGACCCAATATGATAATCCTGGATGGGAAACCGATATGGTATCTTGTATATACCACTTAAATGATACATGATGAGGCATATACTCTATGCCCAATATGGTGCACACCTTGTGCACAATATGACACCAAGCACATATCTCTTACTCGATATGGGGTAAAGCACCTAGCTCATACCCGATATGAATTTATCATGAGATGATAAGAACTAAGTGATAGTCAATTGGATATGGTTACACGAAATGATGATTAGGGGATACGCCCAAAAACATGACATGGTGATGTGGTTATACCACATTCTCGATCTGGATACATGACATGAAATAATGAATGTATCTTAAAGCATGGTATGATAATATACACACATCTTGATACCTGATATGGTAGGGATACTTCAATCATATGTGATTGATTGAGTGACATATGTTACATGTTGTGTTAATTGCAATATAAAAGATGACGTCCAATGTTAATGATGAGCTAATATTCCTTAAGAGGAGGATTGAACCAAAATTATGATCCTGGTGAGGATGAGAGAGAAACTCATACTTTGTGTTGATAATCATTTAATGATAAATAATGAGAATAAATAAGTATGATTTAATACTTATAATATCAATGTATGCTCCAAGATGTGTGGAGCAATGAAATAGGGTTTGGATTAATTATATGAACTTGAAACCCTATTCATCTATAAAGGGAAACCCTAACCCTAATAATGGGAAGGTTGTATTTCTCTTATTACATTAGCCTTGTGAAACATGTTAAACACTTGTATAACAAGTATAATGTTTATGTGGTCTGATGACCTAAAAAGATAATTGTCAGTAATAAGATGTTTAATGAGCCTTGTGAGCCATGTGAATAGTTGTCGCCTAGTAAGAGGTGACCAGTTATTTGTACAACAAGTATAATGGTTATATAATCTGATGTTTTGAAAAATAATTATTGCTTAGTGAAAGGTGACCAGATATTAAATGAGATTTGTGAACTATGTGAATTAATACCTTAGTCTAATGACCTAGAGGTATTAGTTACCTGTTACAGAGGTAACAAGGCTTAGTGATGAACTAAGGGTTAAATACCCAGATATGATGATGATAAGAGATGGAGATCCTAAGTGTTCTATGTGTTCTAAAGTGTTCTATGTGTTTCAAAGAATCATGAAAGTATTTGATAAACATATTATGCCTTTCTTTGTAGCATCTGATATAATTCTTGCTTGCAACTTGATTGATGCTAAGAGATATTGTAATTCACTTAATTAAATAAGTTAAATATTATCATGTGGTTGCCCAGACCATAGATCCATTCAGTGTCAGCATTTGCTGAATGGTGAAACACGTTTTACTCGGTATGCATATTTTTGAATATGTGATCAGTAAATGAGGGTGCTCAGTGGACTCCCCAAATACATCAGGTTGCTCAGTGGACTTCTTGATGAAACTAAAACCAGGATCGCTCAGTGGTCTTCCTGATAAAATAATCAGGGAAAGATAAGTGGTATTCTCCCGAAGAGAGTACATGACACGGCAGTAACTCTATAGCAAAGATGCTGCTATACCTCAGCATAGCTAATTACAGCTAGCACAAGATGTCATGTTAAATCTAAGTGGTCTCATACTGACTGAGATAGGTGAGGTCTTGACAGCTGGCTCTGCCATTGACCTTGTATGTACCAATTTCGACTTACTAGTGGTCAGTTGGAGGATGAAAAGCATACTTCATCTCCTCTAAGCATAAGTGTGATTGAATATGTAATCATCTGTGTAGTGTATTTGCTTAAGGATCAAATACGGAAAGACATTGGTTGATGTACACTTCTCTTATACATCTTAGTTGAATAGATGCTATTCATGTTTCTTTATACTCCCTGTATAGTGAATAGATGATTTATTGCCCTACCATAGATAGATGCACTATTTTAAGAAAAATGATTACCCTATTCTATTTATAACAATGATTAATCTTGCTTATTAATATAAAAGAACTTCTGCTTAGTTTTATAATGCTTATCTATGATAATAATATGGTTGGTGGAGAGTTATATCTCTCGCTGGGACAATTGTCTCACCCCGTGGGATCCAAAAATTTTAGCTGGAAGTGCACGAGGAGGTAGAGACCTTTCTACAGAGGGAGAGCAATAACTGGGATAGTAGTAACAGCTCAAATTGAGTGTACTAACTTTCGTGTCTTGTAGATAGAAGTCCTATGTGTTGTCTTTGTACTCTCAGGTCCTTAGAGTCAGTTTGTAATGGGTTCATGAACGATCAAAGATTTTGGCTTGTATGCCTCGAGGTTTTATGTTGCTACAGTACATGTGTTGATAGAGAAACTATTATATATTGTCCTCAAGATGAGATGAAACAGTGTTGTACATTGTAAATCATGTTATGTATAAGATTTGGATCTTTCAGTACGAGTTTTCTAGTAGAGGATCTCCTTGTAAAATGGTTTTTAATTTTAGTGATTTTTGTTAATCCGTTGTTTATGGTAATTCCACAGAATTAGTAATGATTTGGATGTGGTTTGATGGTGGTCATTACAAGTTTGGTATCAAAGCTTAAGGCTCACTGAGCCTATAGAGACATAGGACTAAGGTGTTGAGTCTGTTCTAGTGTCCTCTAGTATATCTTATAGTGACTTCTGCTTATGTAAAAGATAGGGTGAAGTTTAAAAATGACTGGAGAACACGGGGAACACATTGCTGAGATCAATGTTGTTGCACCAGGAGAGGGTGCAAGGGATCAGGCAAGAGGAGAATAAGTGCTTGATGTGGCGACACATCTCACTATCACACAGACAACGAGGTGCCATGCGAAAACGTGCAGAAAACACCATAAACCACCTATTACCAAAAACACGGATTAATTAAAATTGATTTCGGGAAGCAGATAAACCAAAAACTATTACATCCAGATCCTCATCCTATAAGAAAATAGGTTATAAAAACATTTACAAGCCTTGATACGTGTTCACAGCTTATAAGATCAGCTATCTTGTCATCCCATGAGTTCATCACCTGTTAATACATACATAACGGGCCACATCCGGCCAACAGCAGGATATACAAATCTTCACCAGCTATACATCGTAAAGCAACGTCAAACGCCTCCGAGGACTTGAGAGTACATGGATGACTCTAGGACTCTACTACAAAACAACCAAAACAACAGCGTATCCATCTCTTTCCTTCTAGTGCTCTTCTTGCTGCTCGAGCGCAACCCCGCGACCACCACCGCGTCTAGCGCGATCACCTAAAAAGGTTGTAAACCAATGGGGTGAGACACACAGTCCCAGCGAGAAACATAACTCCCCGCCGAAACTATAAAACCTCAAAGGTTAAAGTAGATAACAACAAATAATTGAATAAGTATAATAAGAGCAGCATACTGAGCAAAGCTATTAATACCATCAAGCTTACCAAGATGTATGGAAGGCATATAACCAAGTAGTTCTTTATGAAACATGATTGACAAGATAAGATTTATAAGATCTTACCACATAACATAAGGAACGTATAAGTAACTACAAGGTACAACAAGATCAACTACACAAGCAGGGCCTCAACCAATGTTCTCTGTTTTGCCTTAAGCAATAAATACTATTCGGCTGGATTACGTATTATTATGCCTTGATTGAGTCGTATCGCTCAAATCCAACCTTCGGTTGTGAAACCCAAGCCGGTGCCATACAAGGTCAATGGAAGAGTCAGACTCCACGACCTCCCACCTTGTGGTTAGTGCACAAGCTCTACACAAGCAGGACCGCAGTCTCATGCTTAAGTGGCCTCAGCCACAGGGTCAGCTCCTGTAGGATACCCTTTCTCTAGCCCGCCTTGGTACAGGTCACAGCGCTAGTATATCTGAGCCACGGGCCAGTTCACTATGCTCCCTGAGCCATGAACGCATTCATTCTCTATCACACTGAGCCATGGGCCTGTTCATCATGCTCTTAAACACATCTTGAGTCTACAACCGAAGTTGCACTCTAACCTCCTCATTTTCGGCTAGGAGAAACCACACATATTCAATAATATGTGCTTCCAGGTTAACCCGCAGGAGAACCTATTTCACCATCACCAGCTACTGATGATGATGGATCTATGGCCAGGGCAAACTACATAATATGTTCCACTGTAATTATTTAGTATATTTTAAGTGGATTGTTGAGGCAACCCGATTGTAACACATACATAACATTAAGTTATATTATTATTACCACCGTCACATTACCCTGGGATCTCAATCCCTCATCACAAGAAACCACTACCTCTTAAGGCATTGTCATTGTTTGGGATAACAATCCCTGATCTCATCATCAAAGGATAACACCTCAACTAGGCACTTTAGCCAAACTCAGGTCCTCAGACCTAAACACATCATACTGGTGATGCAAGTTATCTCATTGACAAGAGTGATCATCACAATGCAGTGTTATTCAACATATATACCTCATAGCCCTGACCTGGATATGAATTTGCATGAAACACCTGCATGGTTAGTATACACATTCATAGAGATAACTGAAGCCATCATGAAATAATAGAACGATCCTGCTATCAAGTATTGAGCAACATTGATGATTATAAGTTGTATCATTCATGGTATTATTCTCAGTCATGAACATATACTACGCCTCTTACCTGTGATCATAGGAATGGGTCATATCATCATGTGAAGCAACTCATATGCTTCCAAGCTTATCGTATTAATTCATCATATATACAGGATTCGAGGAGATCATAACACATATAATATCATTATCAACCTGGAACTAACATCTATAAGCATCACGAGTTGTCAGAACCCTCACTAAAACTTCCATAGCCCTTACTAAAAAGGGGGTGGCGGGTGGAGCACCCCTCACCACAACTTATAAAGGGTAGGGCAGTATCCCTTACCAAACGCATCTCGGCCTATACACATATCAACCAACCACAGCAGGTAACGACCGCCACCCAAGGGTTTCGTGCAGCTAGAGATCAAGGCATATCATGCAACACTGATGCACAAGCCATAACATGCATCTAGGCTAAGAGGGTATCGTGCAACGGGCTAAGCAGGACACAGCTATCTATCGGAGTCGACTGAGCCCTATTTCCCATCTAGGGTTAAGGTACCTATCGGGCAACCACACCACTCGAACACCCAAGACTCACACTGTCAAAACACAGTGCCCCAACACAGCATGGTATCGCCCAACACACTCTCAACTCTGGCGACATCAAAGAGCTCCAAAGAAACCTATCGGTCACAGGCAGCACACCATATTGACCTTCATCAAGGCAGCATCTAGGGTTACCATAAGCTACTATATCGAGCATCACCACCAAACCATGACGCCCAACACAAGGCTAGCCCACTGAGCTCCATAACGTCCAAGGTACATCGGGCACCAAGCCACTACCTTAGCTAGGTGTATCACGCAGGGCACTCGACAAGGCATATCGCCCGACACATAAGGGTATCGGCCACCAACCAAACTCCAACTAGGCACCACATCCAAGGCTACACTCAAGACTAAACAAAAGGGAAGCACTATCCCAAGATCATATCGTGCAAGATATAAGATCGTCATCAACCTCAAGCACAAGGGCACCAAACCCTAATTGATCAAGAAGGTCAGCTCACCTCTCAACAACCAAGAGAGAGGGGTTTTGCACAACCTCCATCACAAATCAGACAACCACAAGGGTCTACCTAACATAGGTCATCCAAAGCTCACCTCTCAAATCCATGGTGAGAGGAGGGTATTGCCCAAGCAACTAGGATGTAGACTCACCTCTCAACTTAAACGAGAGAGGGGTGTTGTCCACATTACTAGAGATCAAACTCACTCCTCATAACCAACGAGAGAAAAGGGGTATTGCTCAACCATGGTTCGGCCAACTAGGTACAAAGGTACAAAACCTCAACCATAACAACAAGATCACTATATCCACAAGGCTAAAGGTGCAACTAAGCAAGAAACATATCTAGCAACATATATGGCCAATTATGATCATATGAAAACATACATTATAGAAGGAGGTAGTATGGTTAGGGTTAGGAGTTATGTAACCCACCTTAAGCAAACTTCAAGTTCCTAGCACCAAGCTTCCAAGCTCAAGCACCACCACAAGAAGAAGAACAAAGCACTCTAGGGTTCGGCCACCACTAGAGGAAGAAGAAGACTCCAAGGAGAAGGAGGAGGATCGGCCACTAGCTTGAAAAGGAGAGGTGTCGTGCACCAAGGGAGAGGGGAAACTAAGGAACTAAAGGGATCCTTAGAAAGACAAAGGGAATACATATATAGAAGAGGATGGAGGAGAAACTAAGTTAAAACAAGGCAAAGTGTCGCCCACCTTGGGACACTTGTCCATGGGCAATGCCACCCTCACTTCTTGCCCCATACACATGTCCAAGGCAATTACCACATGCAAGCATCAGGTACCAAGTGTCTACTAGAGTCGTGACACAAATGAGGCTAGGAGTCAAAGGTGGTCCATGGCCGATACACCCCCACCTGCCCGACACAACCCCATGGGCGACACACCCATGGCCGCCACAACCATGGCCGACACAAGGTCCAATAAGGTTAGGCAAGGCTCAAGCAAGGCATAACAGGGCCCAACAAGGCTCATCCAAGCCCAAAGCAACTCAAGCAATGAGCCCAACCCTTCCTCTTCAATACTAGAGGAAGCAAGGAGAGAGAAGAACACTTCTCAAGGTGACAACTTTCCCATCTACCCTAGACTTGGGTAAATTGCAAGTAGCACCTTGAACACTCAGCAAGCACAAACAAACCCTAATCACTACTAAAGGTGATTAGCAAGCAACTAAACACCAGGGTTAGGTAAAGCAAACAGGATAAGCCCAAAATGGGGGTCAGGGTCCTTACAAGCTATAAACCTCTACAAAGGGATTTCATCCCCGAAATCCAAAGAGAAAAGTGAGGGATACTTCCACCTCATCTATTCCTCAAGCTCTCACGTGGCTTCCTCGACACCACGATGATGCCAAAGAACTTTTACCAGAACCAGGTCCTTCCTCTTCGGCTTCTTTACTCTTCTGTCAAGGATCCTCATGGGACCTTCCTCGTAGGTCACATCTTCATCAAGCTCAACCTCGACTGGCTGTATCATTGCCCCTGTATCTGGATGACTTTTCTTCATCATGCTGACATGGAACACTAGATGTAACCTACGCAGCTCTGGAGGCAACTCTAACTTGTAAGCTACCTTTCCAATACATGCTATAACCAGGTATGGCCCCATATACCTCGGTGCTATCTTACCTTTCCGGCCAAACCTTAGCACGCCTTTCCAAGGCGAGACCTTGAGATACACTTTGTCTCCTACTTGGAACTCTAAAGGTCGTCGGCAATTGTCTGCATAAGACTTTTTTCTATCTTGTACCGCTTTCAACTGTTGTTGTATCACTTTGATCTTTTCTGTTGTCCATTGTACTAACTCAGGACACAAAATCTGATACTCACCAGACTCATACCAACATAAAGAAGATCTGCACTTTCTGCCATATAAGGCCTCATAAGGAGCCATGTCAATACTCTAC
This sequence comes from Alisma plantago-aquatica, assembly GCA_963693085.1. Classification (NCBI taxonomy): domain Eukaryota; kingdom Viridiplantae; phylum Streptophyta; class Magnoliopsida; order Alismatales; family Alismataceae; genus Alisma; species Alisma plantago-aquatica. The sequence continues at coordinate 377,017,574 of OY856409.1, read as the reverse complement.
TGATAACTATTGTTATAGGTAAACTCTATCAAACTGAGATGTATATCCCAACTGCCTAGGAACTGCAAAACACAAGCCCAGAGAAGATCCTCCAAAGTCTGAATAGTCCTTTCAGACTGTCCATCTGTCTGTGGGTGGAAAGTAGTGTTGAATCTCAACTGCGTTCCCAAAGCTTTGTGAAACTGTTCCCAGAAACAACTCGTGAACTGAGGACCTCTATCGGAAATTATCATTGCTGGTATGCCGTGTAAGCGTACTATCTCATCTACATATACCTGAGAGAGCTTCTCGGCTGTATATTTTGTCCTCACAAGTATGAAATGGGCATACTTCATCAATTTGTCCACTATCACCCAAATGGAATCATGATTCTTAGTTGTCCTTGGCAGACCAACCACGAAATCCATGGTTATATGATCCCATTTCCACTGTGGTATTGGCATGGGTTGCAACATACCTGCCGGCTTCTGATGCTCAGCCTTGACTTGCTGGCATACTACACACCTAGCCACAAACTCGGCTACATCTCTCTTCAAGCCAGGCCACCAATATAGGTCCTTCAGATTATGATACATCTTGGTGACTCCTGGATGCATAGCATACATCGATGTGTGTGCTTCCTCGAGTACTAGCTTTCTTAGATTATCAGCATCATGGACCACTTTCCTATCATGATAGTAGACTAATCCATCCTCAGACTCATGGTACTCATCACACCTTTCGCTACCGAGCTGTGACTTGATCAACTGCACTGTATCATCTATTTGTTGTGCGTCTTTGATTTGCTGTCTCAGCGTAGGCTTGACTTGCATCTATGCCAAAAGTCCTGCTAACAAGGAAACTTCCATCTGCACATTCATCTACTGCAAGGAGACAAACATATCCCGTCTATGACATACTAAGGAACCCAACTATGCTTTCTTTATAGGAAGAGAAGAAGACTTTCGGCTAAGTGCGTCAGCTACCACGTTTGCCTTACCAGGGTGATACTCAATGGTGTAGTCATAATCATTAATTAGCTCCATCCAACGATGCTGTCGCATGTTTAGCTCATTCTGTGAGAAGATGTACTTCAGATTCTTATGATCCGTAAAGATTTGACATACTTCCCCGTAAAGATAGTGTCTCCAAATCTTTAACGCATGAACCACTGCTACCAATTCCAAATCATGGGTCGGGTAGTTCTCCTCATGTTTCTTAAGTTGTCGCAACGCAAAAGAAACCACATGGTCTTCCTGCATCAGCACACATCCTAAGCCCTTCTTGGAAGCATTGCAGAAAACAATGTAGCCCTTCCCAAGATCTGGAAGGACTAACAATGGAGCACTAGTCAGCTTCTCCTTCAAACTATGAAAAGCTTGCTGACAACGATCATCCCAGATGAAAGGTACATCATTCCTAGTCAACTTTGTCATTGGCAATGTGATCACACTGAAGTCCTTTATAAACCTCCGGTAGTATCCTGCTAATCCCAGGAAACTACAAACTTCAGTCGGCGTCTTCGGCTGCTCCCATTCTACAACTGACTCCACCTTCCTGGGGTCCACTTTGACTCCTTCTGCAAATATCACATGACCCAAGAAAGTTAATTCTTTTAACCATAACTCACACTTACTAAACTTGGCATACAACAGATGTTGGCGAAGAAGAGTCAACGCTTGTCGAAGATGTTGTTCATGTTTTTGACTGTCCTGACTGTAGATCAAGATGTCATCTATAAAGACTACAACAAACTGATCTAGAAACAAACACAACACCATGTTCATCAAATCCATGAAATAAGCAGGCGCATTGGTTAGCCCGAATGGCATAACCACAAACTCAAAGTGACCATACCTCATCCTAAAAGCTGACTTTGGTTTGTCATCTGCCTTAATCCTCAACTGATGATATCCAGACTGTAGATCGATCTTTGAAAACATTGTAGCACCACGCAACTGATTGTACAGATCATCTATCCTTGGCAACGGGTACTTTTTCTTGATTGTGACTTTGTTCATCTGCCGGTAGTCTATGCATAGCCACATCGATCCGTCCTTTTTCTTAACGAACAACACTGGAGCATCCCAAGGCGACGTACTCAGTCGGATGAAACCTTTCTCCAACAATTCCTATAACTGCTTCTTGAGCTCTGCCATCTCTGCTGGAGCCATCCTATATGGCGTCTGTGCAACTGGTTGTGTTTCTAGAATCAAATTGATCTCGAAATCAATCTCTCGAGGTGGAGGAACATCGGGGAACTCATCAGGGAACACATCTGCAAATTCTGGAACAACCGTCACCTCCTCAAGGTTAGGACCTTTCACCTTAGTATCCATGACGTGAGCTAAGAATGCCTTACATCCTTGCCGTAACAACTTCTCTGCCACCATCGCTGATACTAGACTCATCGGAAGAATCTTCCTATCTCCTTGGAAGATCCACTTTTTCCTACCGTCATCAAACACTGCCTACTTGGAACCACAGTCCAACACAACCTTATACTTCTCTAAGGTATCCATGCCAAGGATCACATCAAATCCATGCATATAAAGTGGTATAAGGTCCACTTGTACCTTGTGTCCCGAAAAAGATAGAACACGGGATGGACACACTTCCTAAAGCATCCATGAACCGTCAAGAGGGGTTTCTAACAGCAAGCTATCCTTCTTACAACTAACGGGTAAAAGACAGTTTTCAAGAATACTATGGGCGATAAAAGAGTGTGTAGCACCTGGGTCAACCAAAATAGATATAAAGCAAGAAGAAGACAAATAAAAATGAAATAACTCCATCTAACCTACCACCACTCGTGGGTTGACTATTGCCTCTGGCTTATTCATGGCGTAGAATCGAGTCGTTGCTTGTTGTCCACGTCCTCTACTTCCTTGAGTAGACGATCCTGCTTGTGACGCTTGACCTCATCCTCGCCCTCTGCTACTACTGGGTTGCTGTCTGTCTGACCCTTACTGATTCTGCCTCAGTTGCTGTGTCACTTCAACATCTTTCCTTGGGCAATTTGACTTCCAATGCCCGATCTGACCACAAATATGGCATGACTGGTCTCACTGTTGTGGCCTAGACGGCCATGTCATTGATATAGAAGTTGTACTATGTGCCTTTGACGGTGAAGAACCAAATCCTCTTCCCTTACTCAGAGACCACTTCGACGGTGCACTGGAACCTCTTAACCCAGAAGGTGTTGAAAACCTTGGCTTCTTGAAGCCATCGAACCTCTGTCTCTGGAACTGAGCAGGCCTCTTCTTAGACATGGATTCTCTTTTCTCCCTGACTGACCGTTCAATCCTTCGGACAGACTCCACAAACGTGGAAACTCAGCACTCAGGACTTTCTCAAAATGTCTGATCCGCTCGTCATCTGTCACTGCCATGTGAGGACAAAACTTCAACAGGTCCATAAACTTGGCTTCATACTCGGTGATGTTCATCGTTCCTTGGCGCAGGCGCTCAAACTGGTTGATCTTCTTGTCCAGGTACGTCTTCGGAAAGTATCTGCTGACGAACTCTCGCCGGAAGACCTCCCAACCGATTACCTCACCGGGTTGGTTTTCCTCCTCGATGGCCCACCAGTGGCCAGCACTACCCTTCAGAAGGTAGACAGCGTGCTTGACTTTGTCTGCTTCGGGGATGTCGAGGATCCAGAAATCCTTCTCAAGACCTATCAGCCATAGATCTGCATCTTCTAGATCAGTCGTCCCAGCATAGTCTGAAGCTCTGACTCGGCGAAGCCGCTTAAAGGTCTTCCAATACCCGATGTTTCACCATGGGGAGCATGTGCCCTCGGCAGAGTCACTGGCAATCTCTCTACCATGAGATTCATCATAGCCATCATCTGCCCCATAAGCTGTTGGTAGGTAGGGTTTTCGAGAATGGCTGGGTCAAGTTGGGCGACCTCAGGCACCCGATCTTCATGTGCCTGCCCTCCTGCTCCATCAAATGATGCAGCATCGCTGCTCTCGGGAGCATGTTCTTCATGGTTTCCAGACATCTTGGCTTTTTCATTCACTGAGGGCAGAAGATGATTGTAAGAAAATCTGGAAAACTCACAAGAACAGACACAACCTAGTCCTAGATCCCTGTAGACTCAATGAACCTAGAGCTCTGATACCAAGCTTGTGGCAACACATCTCACTATCACACATACAACGAAGTGCCACGCAAAAACGTACGGAAAACACCATAAACCACCTATTACCAAAAACACGGATTAATTAAAATTGATTTCGGAAAGAAGATAAACCAAGAAACTATTACATCCAGATCCTCATCCTACAAGAAAACGGGTTATAAAAACATTTACAAGCCTTGATACATGTTCACAGCTAATAAGATTAGCTGTCTTGTCGTCCCATGAGTTCATCACCTGTTAATACATACATAATGGGCCACATTTGGCCAGCAGCAGGATATACAAAGCTTCACCAGCTATACATCATAAAACAACATCAAACACCTCCGAGGACCTGAGAGTACAGGGATGACTCTAGGACTCTACTACAAAACAACCAAAACAGCAGCGTATCCATCTCTTGCCTTCTACGTATACTACGAAAAATATGGTCTTTAACTACAAAAAAAATTGTAGCGAAAACCCCAAAATTTGTAGCCAAAAGCTTTGGCTACATTTATCCTTACATTTATAATATATAGCTAATACCCGTGTAGCTAATTGTTTAGGCTACATTTTTGAAAGTTGTAGTTAGTTATTCCTCTGGCTACAAATTCATATGTAACTCTAATTGTAGGTAAAAAATGTCCTTACACATAAACATGTAGTTTCCATTGTAGCTAAATGTATGACTACAATTCAATTTGTACCTATGATATGTAGGGAGAGATGACATTGATTACAATTTGTATTCGTAGTTCATGTATACCAAAAATTAGCACTTGCTACACATGTAATTATAGCTAGTGTGTAGTGAAAGACACCATGTACTACACATACATATGTAGTGAGAGACATTATGTATCAAGTCAGTCGCTTGCCAATAGAGGGGTTTTCAAAAAGAAAAAAGATGAATGTCAATCAAGATTGAGTTGTGCTTACAATGTCAACAATGATACTTTTATTTATATTTGAAAAATGAGTACACATGGGGAGGACATTAACCTGGCCCCTATTTTACAATATGCATGGAAAAAAGATACATGTATACAATATCTTCTTTCGATTGCCTCTATCTACTACAGACTCTATATGCCACATGATCATGTGCATCTTCTTCTATCTTGATTTTTTTTTGTATTAATTCCGCCACTTGTATCGTCAACAAGTATGATAACATTGATAAACTCATAATACGAGAAAGATTGCTAAGGTATTGCTCTTCTTGATTGAAAATAGATAACTTCTTCGTGCTCTGCTTCTTATTGGCTATAGGAAGCTCCTATAGTTGATATTGATATTCATTGACATTCTTGAAAGACCAATCATTCTCATCAACAACTGACAGTTCCACATGGTCCCCAAATTTGAGGTTTCCATATATCTCAACATTTGTGAATCTGAGACTATATATTGGATAATTCATTTGTCCTCTCTTCCTTTTGTTGTGACAGTTGTTCCTGTACAAGAGATATGGCAGCCAGCTATAACTTAACCTGCAGCTATAATCATCGTTCAAGTGAGTATTTGCAACCAACAAGGACTAGTAACTAACTGATCAATATCCCTAGTGTGCTTACAAAAGAACATAGCAGCTCGCAATAGTAATAGCATTTAATTTAGTAGTACCTAGCACAACTATGACACTTGTTGTTGCATAAATAATTTAAATACGTGTGAATAATTTAGTAGTACCTAGCACAATTATGACACCTACACGTTGCATAAATAACTTAAACAGAGTGCCCTGTTCAATACGCAACTGTGATCAAATGAAGATTTATACCATCAGAAGTTGTTTAGCATGCTCTGCTAGATTGCAGCCCTTCAAAAAACTCTTCCATGAGGTAAAGCATTTGCACAACTCAATAGAGCTCTCTATAAATAAAAAAGAACTGTTACTAGATATGTAGATAAAAGAATACCAATTTGTAGTATGCAGAACAAGATATTAATCAGTCTACAACTAGGTTGTTTATATAAATAATGGCTAACTTGTTGTATATAACTAGTCTCACATTGCCTTTGGCTTAACAAATCATCCAGAAGTCTAGCTGCAGCCAGTAATAGTCTTCTTCAAGATGCTTCATGGAGGCACGATCTTCATCCTGGGATGCAAACACATATTGGAACGTAAATACAAGGATAGAGTAGAGAAAAAGGCTAAAGTAGATGAATGTTTCATCAATATGATGTATAATGTCGTCTTGCTGTAAGAATGTTGCAATTACCAATTGAATGAAGGTTTATTATGGACAAATAGATCCACTGAATCTTGAAAAGTAAAAATGGAAGACTGGTGTATACGCAATAAACATAGGATCGCCCATCGTACAGTTTTTTATGAAGGGGTGTCAAAATCTAAAACAAACCATACATATCTTTAGACCGAGTTAAAATCAACAAAAACTTTTTTTGTTCCAGTTCGAACTAATTTTTATAATAGCTTGTTTATCATTTTGTGGATATTAGTTAAAAAGTAAAATAAGCTTCACTATACCCATATGAGCCATTTGTCTACTATCAAGTGAAGTGTGGAATTAGCTTTTATCAAATTTAACCACAGTTCCAACAAAATAAGCATTGGGAATCTGACCTAAATCATCAGTTATATTTAGATACAAAATTACCCTGCAAAACACGAGTTTTGAACTGCGGTCTGGCAGTAAACAAGCTGAAATTTTCTGTTTGTTTGATTTGAACTGAATCGAACTCAACCATTTTGTTTTTAAAATCTGCAGATGCAACCAAACCTAATACTAATTCAACTCGATTTAAACAATTATATGTTTTGGCTTTGGTATAGATTTTCAGTTTCAACCAAAATAGGGCATTGCCTCGTCTCAGAATCGAAAACCATTTGCATTTCTTGATAAAAGAAAACATGATTGACAGAGACTTAGAATATATATATTTAATCACACTAGGGAAGTAACTACTCAAGAAGAACGCACAAAGACAAGATATTACTTCTGCACGAATTTCACACAGTGCTTTTAAAATGAGCAAGCGTGTCACAGGATCAAGTTCTTTGTATCCCTGAATCTCGGCAATGCAAAAGCAGCAGCAGAACAAAGTTATTCAACCATTTTCCATTGAAAAGTGTCCTTTTATTAGCTGCATAAATATAAACAGGCATACCCACGGTTTGCTACAAGAGGAACCTCACCTTCAGCCACCTGTTTCAAATAAACTTATATGAGCAACACTTAACTTAATAGAATATAACATATATATATATATATATATATATGCATCCATGGCCTACCCAAGTCCACCACATAGACAACTGTTTGCAAACATGTGTAATCCATGCATCAGGGGCCCCCAAGTTTCTGCCAACAGGTGGTATACCCTGAAATGTTATTATTCAATTTCAATGTTTGTGAGGGAAAAGTCACAATAGCCGTCAATGATTAAGCATAAAAACCAACTTATGTTGACGAAAAGAAAGATTATCATCATAAGTAGCAAATATCCATCATAATGCTAAAGATATCGTGAGACGCAGGGAAAACAACTACAAAACACGTGAGGAAGTACCAAAAGTCACCAATCATTTTGTAAAAGAGCTCAGCCCAAAGACTACTTCAGCATATGGATGTTTCTTCTGGACCATATTATCATTTGCAAAAACTTTGGCGAGCAAGGTCATCCAATTAGCTGGAGAAAAAGACATGGGGCATGTTTTGGGATGGTGATGTAGGACAGGTTGTTCATCCAGAACATGGAAATAAAAAAAACCCGCCTTGAGGATCTTGAGGCTTACGCCTCTTGGCAAGGCTATCCCAAATGTGCCTCAAAGCTTACACCTCAGTGTTCTGGACTGAGGCTTACGCCTCACAATGTCTGAGGCCCGCCTCAAAACACTGAGGCTCTGAGGCTGAACTGAGGCGCGCGCCTCAATTCTGGAAGATAAAACATCTTCCGTTAACCACCAAATTGTCTACTTTTAAGATTATTACAAACACTTCCTCCCTCTACTATGTATATGAGTAGGGTTTCACTAACGAAATCCATCTAGTAGCCATCACTTTCTTTCTGACATGGTTCCAGAGCAGCCATCTAAGATACCAAAACCCTAAAAAGGGAAAGGAAACCTCTACTTGTGGGCGGTCGCCCCTTCCCTTTGGTTGGCTACCCGCAGGCGGCACCTATCATTAAAGCTGCTCTATGTCCCCATTATTCTCATGTTGCTTAGAGGAGAGGACATGTTCCTGTCTTTGTTAGATCTACAGCGTGCATACTACCCTCCAGATTTTGAAGCCACCATCATCTACTAGTGCTGCCACGCCCTCCCTACGTCGCAATTTGCCTTACTGCTGCTACCTTCCCTGTAGATGCTGCATGTAACAGAGATTCCTTACAGCCTTTTAGTTTCTCAGTTGCTGGAGCTATGTTCCCTGCTGGGCCACTTATGCATTCTCCAAGCCGTTGATGCAGCCATAATGAAGGCCTGCTGCATCTGCTGCTACCTACCCTGCAGGTGCTGCATGTAACAGAGGTTGCTTACAGCCTTTTAGTTTCTCAGTTGCTGGAGCTCTGCTCCTGGCTAGGCCACGAATGCATCCTCCAAGCCGTTGATGCAGCTATAATGAAGACCTACTGCATCTGCTGCTGCGGAGGAGGCTGTCTCTCCTTCGGGCTCCCCATCCTCCTATTTGTGACCCTTTTCCTTGTTCCCTTTTAGTTACCAGGCACATGGACCCTCTAAGATATATGTTTGGCTCCTCCTGTACCAAATCAGGAAGATGAAGGGGTGCTTAGTGATGTCACTTTTCTGTCGAGCCAGTTATACAACGTTGTTATGTTTTCTGGTCTGCCTTGATATTTCTTTTTCTCTACATCAATGCATCTCCCACTGATCCTTTGCCCTGTTTATCTTGCCCAACATTGCTCAATAGTTTCTCTAGATTTCAGCAGCATTACGGATCCTTTAATCTCTCAATGCCCCCCCTATTTTCTTTGCTACAACTATCATTTCAGCAGCAATGACACTTTTCATTTTATAAAAGTGTGTATTTTCTGCTTTATTTTTGTTGGTCTTTTATAACCTCACTCACCTCTACTTTTGTTTACCTTCAAAATTTATCTCACTCACCTCTACTATTTTTTCCACATTAAATATGTTCCTAATTACTCCATAATGGTGTCTACTCACACTACTTGTATTTGGAGAAGCTTTGTGATGTCCAGCCCATACTTGCCAAGGCACTCGCCTAGGCGCGCCTGGACGGCCTATAACAATCATGTTCAATCTCAATGTTCAACATCTGCGCCTGTTATTAGTTATAGGGACATCTAAATTAAAAATTACCTGAGGTGAAGACTTCTGCAGATGTTGAACATTGAGATTGAACATGATAGTTGCCAACCATTACTTGTAAGATGCATACACTAAATTCAATAGCCTAACCAACCACATCTACATCAAGTACCAGGATGAAGGTTTGCAACAACTTTCATGATTACAGAGTGTAGATAAGGATCCAATCTTCAGAGCATATATCTTAGAAAATGAGTTGTGATCCCCGAATAAAACTCAAAACTGGCATCAAGCAACTGGCATCCTCTAAGCATCATTAGAAAATGTCATCTCAATCATCAAACCACTAGCATGGCAAGAATCCATGGCCTCAAGCTTTAAGCATCAAAGCTAAAAAGGAAAACATAATGAACTTCTACTGCATGGTATCTACACAGTTGCAAAAATGACCAAATTGTGGCATGCTAAAGAGGAAAGATAGATTAAAGAGGCAGAAGACTATCGCTAGGGTAGAGTTGCAGAATGCAAACACAAAAGTCAATTCATATCAATTAACTACATGTGCACAGCCATAAGACTGACCTTTAAAATTAACTCAACATTAATGTACTGAAGATATAACTTTTATAGGCCACCTAGGAAACGCCTAGGAGTGGCTAACGGTTAATGCGCTCAAGTCTGGTTTCCTATCACATGCCACCTTGACAAGCATGTCAAACAACTGCATCTTCAAAGACCACTCTTGCATTGCATGTATGAAGCACATAGCTACTGATGACATGCAAATTATGAGGTTCTATTTTAGAAAGTCTTATCCATGCTTTGTTCAATTGCTCTATGCTAAGGAGATCTAGGCATGCAACTTGTGTTCAGTTAGTCTAGGACATGCCCAAAGCTTCCTCATGCACTTCCATGAATACATCTCAAATGATTGTTGTCTGAGCCCAAATCGGGAATCTTAACCTTCAATTCAACAATCAAATAGTTTGGTATTATGTATTAATTGAGCTATAAACTATACAAAGGCATACCCCAGAGAGAACTATGACGGAATTTAAGTTTATCTACTCAACATTGCGTGTAAATATACCATAATGAATGACTCTCTCGCAATCACCATTTCATAATAATCTACATTATACTCATTATCCTATGGAGCCGCCACTTGTGTTCTATGGATTTCCTCCACCAGAAGTATACCATCGAAATGGTCATTTGACAATATCTGAAGAGGTTCTCATAGCAAACAAACTATAAAAAACTAGAAATTTTCAGTTATGTATCAACATATAGTAAACTTGACTCCATACCAGAATAAACACCAGCCAAGCAGGTTCCTATTAAACTTTATATGTCTAAGATCAAGTCATGTAGCCTCAATGCATCCACGTGCATGCCCTTGACACTCCTTCAGTTGACATGGTATGTTATGCTGAGGAGTTTCTCCTATAAAGCAACATCCATGTGCATGCCCTTTTTGGGACCTTAAACAGACCTAAAAAAAATAAAAAATGCAGAAAATGATACAAACAATCAACATAGGAAGCCTATTGTAAACAGAAAGCATGTGCTTTGACTTCATTGCCACCTTGGTGCCTTTTTTGTGCATTCCTAATTAGTACAATGGGCATTAGTGTTCTTTTCTTGTGTCAAGAAGGGCACTAAAATTGATGAACATACAATAGTTACATATCTCAGGAAAAATTACTACTCCCTAGAGTTGAGCTTACCTTGGTGGTATTGGAACCCCTAACAACAGTTGCAGAGGATTAGTTACAGGATCTCATGGAGTTAGAATTCTGGATGCTTTTATCCATGGTATTGTGCTTGGGTGCATTGAGTCTGACTTTACAAAGCTAGGCCCCTGAGTGAATTGACTGAGCAGAGACAAGTTGGGCCTAATTGTGGTCTATGTAGTGTAAAAGAAGGTTAGTTTAATGTCGATTTGGCCTCAACAAATTGTTCTACATGACCAAAGGATGAAAGGAAATAACATTAAGTTCCTGCCACATCAACCAAATCAGAAAAAAGATGGTTAGAATTTTGCAATAGTAGAAATATTAACATGTATACTGTAGTGAAGACATCTATAACCAGTTACTTGAGGAAAGTCAGGCCTACATGTTGTTTACAGTTCATTTTAAAGAAAAAACAATTAGAACAAGCAGATCAAAGATCATCAGAAATTTTCCAAGCTCTGAGAATACGACATACCATCCCATCCTTGTCACTCTTGATAAAAGTCCCATTTTCTTGAAGGATTAGCTTCAAATCTTCAGGAGGGCTCAACTGAAGTCTAGGCATTTTATCCAGTTTTTCATGAACCACCCGTGGAGCACTTTGTATAGTGGACTCCTTTATAAATGATTTGAGTACATGTCTTCTGACAGGTAACCTTTTATACATCAGAGAATCTGCATCAAGCATTGAGGTTTCTGTGACGTTTTTCTTGCAGTCAAGCCATCCAATCTCATAAAGAACCTTTTTGGAACCCTTAATTAATTTTAAGATTTTTCACTGATACAAAGTCATATTTTTTCCCCAGTAGCTTGCAGTTTGCTATAAATTGCATTTACAAGATCATTCAACCCGAGTGTACCTACAATATATGCAATTATTTTAAAAAAGATCTAATAGCAGAAAAGTCAATTAAGGTCCACGAAAAGAAGATAGCAAACACTATAAACTGCAAGTGTTCCAGAGGTATAGTGCTAGAGTGGTAATGATATCGAAAAGCAAGCATCAAAGCAGCATCCTAGAGTAGAATATCTCAAAATATCTATAGGTATCTACAACAATAGGCATGCTCTTAAGAACTAAATAAGAATTTGAGTCTCTCGAATGTATTCATGAGACAAGACTCAACTCCTTTGTAGTTGTTGCACTCTATCAGGCTAGTCTAGCATCTTCCTGACCACTAGTCTCAGAGCTCCAAGGTTACTGCCACAAGCATTATGCTAGCAGCATGACAACCTGACATCTCATCTTGGGCAGCTTCAAAGGACTTGTAACCATGCTCAATGGGGTATAGAGTCCGCTGAGGGATGATGGTACAACACCCACGAGTATCCATGATACCTCCTTCAGATCCTTCTTTGGGGTGGGTGAGGTGTGAGGTGAGGGAGGCTTTTACAAAGGGTTCTCAATCAAAGTGGGGCGAGGAGGGTACACAATTGGTGTCATTGAAGATGAAGGAAGAATTAGGTTATGGAAAATAATAACTATGCTTGGGGTTGGGTCATCATTAAGTCATGGAATGTAGTAGAGGGAAAATATAGTTTGAAATCATGTACGAGAGACATAAATCTAGTCTTGATGTGCCACTAACCAGATAGCAATGGATACAGTTGAGAAGGAGATTTCCTACTTTGGGAGACAATTTACAGTATTCCTTAATGAATGTAGTGACATCCAAGTACAATGTGTCAGTACTAGTTATTTTGCTTAATGGTATTCTATTAATCAGCCATGTAAACAATTTTAGAGACCATTCAGAGTATTCAACAAGTGTTGTAGTGAAATGATGTTCGAACAAGTCTAAGACCATTTGGTGTATTGAACAAGTGCATGAGGTAAACTTGCTGGAAAGAAAGCAATTGGAGGAGGATATTAGAGTAATTGAAATGGAACAAGGTAATGCAAAGAAGGATATCATAACAAACTGTCATACAAATTGACTTTTTCTGACTCAGATTAATAATATCATTTCTAGTCTTAATTGAAGCAGGGTACAGGCTTAGGGAGATCGGAAGCTAATACCTTCCTGGTTACTAGAAAGAGCATGTTCTAGGGAAAGTATGTTAGATACATATGTGAGGGAATGGCTTAGACATAGGATTCCATACTCACTACACCTTGCCACCCGCTCCAGCATGACCTCCAGCAAGCACTGGACAGTAAAATACATGTAGGTTGTTGCTTAAAGAAAGTAACCACTAAAACATATATCTAGACTACACATAGTTGAGCTCCCTGTTTATCAACTAAAAAGGAATTTTCTAGCACACTAGAAGATCCACATATGATACACCAAAATCAATCACTAAGGAGAAAGAATTCAAGTATTTTGGAAAGAAAGTGGCGTTAAATGGTGAAGAAAAAAGAATAGAGAAGCACTTAGTTGACTGGAAATTCATGTAAATAATTTGATGAATAGGACTGTTGCTTGGGTCCCAAATTCCACTGCATGGATTGCAATCATCAATTTTAGAATTCACTTTTTCCTAAGAGGGATGAAGGGAATCAACAAAAGTTTCTCAACCCATTGTTGCCATTTCAAGTGATCCCTTTCCACTATCACATTGTGAGCAGCTGTCATTCACATATCGGTTGTTGTGGCATATTTAATGCATTACGAATATTGTAGGCTTACCCCATGGAAAGATATTATTGTTCAGATGGTTTAGCATAACCTGAATATTGAAATCAGGCATGTGCATCACCATGAAAATTAGGTTGCTAACACACTGGCAAGGATGCATTTCAAAACAACAAGAGGTGTAGTTATGCTCTGCTTCCTACTAGAGTAGTGAGCTTAGTGAGTAGATTCCATTCTTGTAATGTCCAGGCATGATTTGCCTTTGTTTAGTGCCTGCAAAAGAAAGGTTTGGTGAGTACACTACCTCCTGACTCTCACCAGACAAAATACAAGGGATTAGCATACATAATTTGTTAAATCCTTTTCAAAATTGATACAAGGGAAATGGTCGAGATTTCAAATAAAACAGGCATGTTTGTTGCTGCTTATAGATAAACTCATAGATATACATCAGAGTGCATATTTTGAAATGAAATTAAAAAGCCTTCATAGTGGGAACAAAGTAACTGCTCCTAATAAAGTTGGAGGACTTAGAATTAGAACAATAAGAGGACAGAATGTCCTGCTCCTACTGAATGCATTTTTGAACTTCATCATTTAGAGAAATGTTCAATAGTGCAAGGTCCTGGAAGTTATATATGGAAGTAATCCTTTATTTATCATTTATCAGGTATGATACGATGTCAAGGGAGATATATAGCTCCATAACCTCACTGCTAGGACACATGTATCAGCTAGATCACTACTAACACAACAACTTACTATTAAATGTGAAATTCAAAATCCCTTTTTTATGATCATTAAGGTCAATGAGGTGAAAAAAATATTTCCAACTTACTATTAAATGTGAAATTCAAAATCCCTTTTTTTATGATCATTAAGGTCAATGAGGTGAAAACCAGAGTATGGATTATTTTGAGTACTTTAGAAAAATTTCCTCTTACTTATCTCTAGTACTAGGGTGACATCACCAAATTCACTATCACTTTAATTGTAGCATTGACATGATCCCTAAAAGGTAGCATCTCCAACAAGAAAATAATCTTGTGCTTAATATGCTATATTTTAGGTAGAAATGTCTACGCATCTGAATACCATAATTCATAATTGGCAATGCTAAATGCATGAATTTTAGAATGAATATGATAACATAATTAGGATTCAAGAACCATAATTCATCATTGGCAATGCTAAATGCATGAATTTTAGAATGAATATGATAACATAATTAGGATTCAGGAACCAGTTCTCACTACCTTGAAACTACATTGATAAGACAGACGTACGAGGTGAACAGTAGAAACTCTAAACATCTCACTACCTGGTCAATGTACCAGTCATAAAATTAATGGGTGAAAATCAAGATCACTTCAGTTTGTAAACTTCAAAGCATTGTTAGTCTGTTAGAGAGTCAGCATTATGCAACATCAAAATGACAACATCAAGTTTTGGCCTATGTTTCACAGAGATTTAGTTTGTAAAGAAGACGAAGGGGGGTGCTTGGCTGCCACACAAGCTGTACAAGTACCATTAAGATATATATATCTAAAACAGGGGTGTTGGACAATGGAGAAAAGTAAAAGGAAAGTAATTTAGTTCTGTGAAATACCAAGCATAAAATTAGGCCAAGAATACATGTAGTTTACTCAATTTCAAGTTGGTGCTAGTCACAGCCTCCTCAAGAAGTGGACCGAGGATTGGGATTGTCAACATGTCCTTTCTGGCTTCCCAAACTTGTCATCACATCAAAACCTTCGACTAGAACTGTCCATGCTGACAGCTTAGTTAGGATACAATTGAAAGAGAATGAACAATCATGCAGATGAAATATCAATTATTAAGAATGTAAGCATAACTGTATTGAGAAAAGCATGGTGCATTCTGATTGCCCTTTCTTCCCAAAAGGCCAAGGCATGATAAAAAAAATTACTACTGCATATTCCTACTGCACATTAACATAACAATCACTCAGTAGCATTGATCCCCTTTTCACAAGCTGAAATGATCAAGAAAAATTAAAGTAAGATCCATCACCAAAAGTAGAGGACCAGTAGCAGCAACTAATACTAACATGAAGAAATCACTGCATGCAACTATGATTCTTGAGACCAAAAACTCCCAGCTGCATACAAGAAATATTAGCAAAGTTAGAGCTGTACAACTTCAAGATTCAAGAAAATGTTATTTTGAATGTGCTTAGGTAGACCGGACACCAACTAATTTTAAATCTATATAACTAAAGGAAAATGGAAGAACAATGCATGCTCATTGGGTTATTATGGGCATAAGGTAAAAATGTTACAGAATGGGCACATCTTGCAGTATACTCTTGGATGTATCCATTCCAAATGCTTTGAGACCAACAGTAGCCTGGTGTAAATTCAAACAAAATTTCAAATATTCTTTTAGATTTACTTTCTCATGTATCTATATAATTAACAAAGACAACACTTGCATGAGAAGGTGATAATGATATAATGTAGTTACCCCAACCCTGAAAGGGTTTGAACTTATCAAGTATGAAAGAAGAACCCTCTCAGCCTTTTTGATAAGATCACTAAGTAAATTTGCAGCATTCTTTGGATGACTAGCATTTTTTGTAAGAAATAAGATTGCAGATCATGGAAATCATTCACTTAGCTCATTCAAATGAAACATATCATTCTACGATCAAGAAGTGCACAAAACAAAACAAAAAATCCAAAGTACATGCAATTTGAGACCTTTAAATCATACACCGGCCATATTCAGTTCCATCCAAGCATTCCAGTAACAAGTTAGCAATATGAAGAATGAACAACTTGTTTCTAAAAGCAGCTTAAACCCATAACCAAGCAACCAGTAGTCTAAATCTGATTAACAGAAGCTAATGCATTACAATCATATCCAACTCTTAACTAAACATTCTCCAAACTCTGTTCGAGACCACATTAATTTCCTCAGAAACAACTTTATTTCTCAAATTCCACACATGATAGAACAGTAGTTGAGTTATGGCATGCTGAATCTTGCACAACACTGACTTACTAGATTTAACAAGCGGATAGAATGGGCTAGAGAGGGGAGAGCGGTCAATAGACGAGACAAGAGGCAGGGGATCTCCTCGTTTCCTGCTTGGAGATGAACATGGGCTTCAGGCTCAAGGCCTTCCAGCAGCCAGGCGGTTGCCGGCCGTCTGGCTTGGGCGGACGGTGGCTGGAGGGAGGGGGCGCGCAGAGCAGGCATCGTCACCGTTCGTTGGCCGGTCAGGCTGTGAGCAGGCGAAGACGATGTGTCGTTCGTTGGCCGGTCGGACTGTGAGCAGGCAGAGATAGTGCATCGTTCGTTGTCCAGTCAGGGTGTGAGCAGGCCGAGACGGTGTGCTGTCCGTTCATGTTCGATCGGGTGAGGGAGACCCAACCGCTTGGCTTGGGCGGACAACAACTGGGGTGGGAGGAGGCAGACGGAGGCCGGCGTGTGAGGGGGCAAACGGCGGCCAGCGTGGGAGGGGGCGGACGACTTTGAAGAAGAGAGCAGGGGTGCCGAGAAGAGAGCAGGAGCGGAGGGCGCACGATCGACTGACGGCAGATTGGGAGAGTCGCGCGTGGGGTCGGGGGCCGGGGGGTGTTTAACCGTCTGTACGCTGAGATAATAGGGATAATAGGGGAACTATCTCCTTACATTATTTTTGGATACAATTAAATTTGTAGCTACATCTTATTTATGTAGGTGGCTACAATCATTTACCTTACACAAATATATTTTATATTTTATAAGTGAAAATATTTCTCTCTACATATATTTTAAATGTAACCGAAGCAATCGTAGCTAAATCATCATTTTTTCGTAGTCTCTTCTTGCTGCTCGGCCGCAACCCCGCGACCACCACCACGTCTAGCGCGATCACTTAAAAATGTTGTGAACCAATGGGGTGAGACACACAGTCCCAACGAGAAACATAACTCCCCACCGAAACTATAAAACCTCAAAGGTTAAAGTAGATAACAACAAATAACTGAATAAGTATAATAAGAGCTGCATAGTGAGCAAAACTATTAATACCATCAAGCTTACCAAGATGTACGGAAGGCATATAACCAAGTAGTTCTTTATGGAACATGATTGACAAGATAAGATTTATAAGATCTTACCACATAACATAAGGAATGTATAAGTAACTGCAAGGTACAACGAGATCAACTACACAAGCAGGGCCTCAACCAATGTTCCGTGTTTTGCCTTAAGCAATAAATATTATTCGGCTGGATTACGTATTATTATGCCTTGAGAAAGTGAGTTGTACTGCTCAAATCCAACCTTCAGTTGCGAAACCCAAGCCAGTGCCATACAAGGTCAATGGAAGAGCTGGACTCCACGACATCCCACCTCGTGGTCAGTGCACGAGCTCTACACAAGCAGGACCACAGTCTCATGCTTAAGTGGCCTCAGCCACAGGGTCAGCTCCCGTAGGCTACCCTTTCTCTAGCCCGCCCTGGTACAGGTCACAGCGCTAGTAAATCTGAGCCACGGGCCAGTTCACTGTGTTCCCTGAGCCATGAATGCATTCATGCTCTATCACACTGAGCCATGGGTCTGTTCACCATGCTCTTAAACACATCTTGAGTCTACAACCGAAGTTGCACTCTAACCTCCTCATTTTCGGCTAGGAGAAACCACACATATTCAATAATATGCGCTTCCAGGTTAACCCGCAGGAGAACCAGTTTCACCATCACCCGCTACTGATGATGATGGATCTATGGCCAGGGCAAACTACATAATACGTTCCACTGTAATTAGTTAGTATATTTTAAGTGGATTGTTGAGGCAACCCGATTGTAACACATACATAACATTAAGTTATATTATTATTACCACCATCACATTACCCTGGGATCTCAATCCCTCATCACAAGAAATCACTGCCTCTTAAGGCATTGTCATCGTTTGGGATAACAATCCATGATCTCATCATCAAAGGATAACACCTCAACTAGGCACTTTAGCCAAACTCAGGTCCTTAGACCTAAACACATCATACTGGTGATGCAAGTTATCTCATTGATAAGAGTGATCATCACAATGCAGTGTTATTCAACATATATACCTCATAGCCCTTACCTGGATATGAATCTGCATGAAACACCTGTATGGTTAGTATACATATTCATAGAGATAACTGAAGCCATCATGAAATAACAGAACGATCCTGCTATCAAGTATTGAGCAACATTGATGATTATAAGCTTTATCATTCATGGTATTATTATCAGTCATGAACATATACTATGCCTCTTACCTGTGACCATAGGCATGGGTCACATCATCATGTGAAGAAACTCATATGCTTCCAAGCTTATCATATTAATTCATCATATATACAGGATTTGAGGAGATCATAACACATATAATATCATTATCAACCTGGAACTAACATCTATAAGCATCACGGGTTGTCAGAACCCTCACTAAAACTTCCATAGCCCTTACTAAAAAGGGAGTGGCGGGTGGAGCACCCCTCACCACAACTTGTAACGGGTAGGGAAGTATCCCTTACCAAATGCATATCGGCCTATACACATATCAGCCAACCACAGCAGGTAACGACTGCCACCCAAGGGTTTCGTGCAGCTAGAGATCAAGGCATATCATGCAACACTGACGCACAAGGCATAACGTGCATCTAGGCTAAAAGGGTATCGTGCAACGGGCTAAGCAGGACACAGCTATCTATCAGAGTCGACTGAGCCCTATCGCCCATCTAGGGTAAGGTACCTATCGGGCAACCACACCACTCGAACGCCCAAGACTCACACTGTCAAAACACAGTGCCCCAACACAGCATGGTATCGCCCAACACACTCTCAACTCAGGCGACATCAAAGCGCTCCAAAGAAACCTATCGGTTTAGGCAGCACACCATATCGGCCTTCATCAAGGCAGCATCTAGGGTTACCATAAGCCACTATATCGGGCATCACCACAAAACCATGACGCTCAACACAAGGCTAGCCCACTGAGCTCCATAACGTCCAAGGTACATCGGGCACCAAGCCACTACCTTAGCTAGGTGTATCGCGTAGGGCACTCAACAAGGCATATCACCCAACACACAAGGGTATCGGCCACCAACCAAACTCCAACTAGGCACCACGGCCAAGGCTACACTCAAGACTAAACAAACGGGCATCACTATCCCAAGATCATATCGTGCAAGATACACGATCGTCATCAACCTCAAGCACAAGGGCACCAAACCCTAATTGATCAAGAAGGTCGGCTCACCTCTCAACAACCAAGAGAGAGGGGTTTTGCACAACCTCCATCAGAAATCGGGCAACCACAAGGGTCTACCTAACATAGGTCATCCAAAGCTCACCTCTCAAATCCATGGTGAGAGGAGGGTATTGCCCAAGCAACTAGGATGTAGACTCACCTCTCAACTTAAATGACAGAGGGGTATTGTCCACATTACTAGAGCTCAAACTCACTCCTCATAACCAAGGAGAGAAAAGGGGTATTTCTCAACCATGGTTTGGCCAACTAGGTATAAAGGTACAAAACCTCAACCATAACAACAAGATCACTATATCCACAAGGTTAAAGGTGAAACTAAGAAAGAAACATATCTAGCAACATATATGGCCGATTATGATCATATGAAAACATACATTATAGAAGGAGGTAGTATGGTTAGGGTTAGGAGTTATGTAACCCACCTTAAGCAAGCTTCAAGATCCTAGCACCAAGCTTCCAAGCTCAAGAACCACCACAAGAAGAAGAACAAATCACTCTAGGGTTCGGCCACCACTAGAGGAAGAAGAAGACTCCAAGGAGAAGGAGGAGGATCGACCACTAGCTTGCAAAGGAGAGGTGTCATGTGCCAAGGGAGAGGGGAAACTAAGGAACTAAAGGGATCCTTAGCAATAGAAAGGGAACACATATATAGAAGAGGATGGGCAATGCCACCCTCACTTTTTGCCCCATACACATGTCCAAGGCAATTACCACATGCAAGCATCAGGTACCAAGTGTCCACTAGAGTGGTGACACAAATGAGGCTAGGAGTCAAAGGTGGTCCATGGCCGATACACCCCCACCTGCCCGACACAACCCCATGGGCGACACACCCATGGCCGCCACAACCATGGCCGGCACACCTATGGCCGACACAAGGTCCAAAAAGGTTAGGCAAGGCTCAAGCAAGGCATAAAAGGGCCCAACAAGGCTCATCCAAGCCCAAAGCAACTCAAGCAACGAGCCCAACCCTTCCTCTTCAACACTAGAGGAAGCAAGGAGATAGAAGAACACTTCTCAAGGTGACAACTTGCCCATCTACCCTAGACTTGGGTAAATTGCAAGTAGCAGCTTCAACACTCAGCAAGCACAAACAAACCCTAATCACTACTAAAGGTGATTAGCAAGCAACTAAACACCAGGGTTAGGTAAAGCAAACAGGATAAGCCCAAAATGGGGGTCAGGGTCCTTACACCTGAGAATTCCCATCTTAACCTAATCAGGATAGAAAATCCTACTTTTTATGCTCTTATTGGGCAGGTTAGGATAGTAGTGATGCATATAGTAGGCTGGATACTAGAAATACAATCTAGATTACCAGTCCTCAATGCAGAAAGTTTGGGTTCTGAAAGGGTTCCTGAATGACATAGTCATGTTGGAACAGTGGAAAATGTGGGAATGATTAACATATGGCAAGAAAATAGACTCTACCATAAGTATAAGAAGATAGTACATCTATGATGGCAGTGCCCAAGAAGGGGCAATAAGCTGAGAATTAAGGAAATGTCTCTACAATTCTAGAAACATTTGCCTAGTTGTTTCAAAAAGGCAAAGTTATTGGTGCCACCAATGCAATAAATGCCTAGTTTACTGGGGCAGTAGTCGCTAAGTAAAGGCAAAGGTCCTAACCTTCCACCTGTAAGAACTTCTGACTTAGCTTCTACATCGGTAATAAGACCGATAAGACCATGGTACGAGGACAAGACATGTTATAAATATGGACATGTTGAGCATATTAAACTCTTTTGTTTAAAAATAAGGGTGGAAATGACCCAACAACCGAGATAGACTCACCAGGGCTTACGAAAGTTACAGCCCAATAGAGTAAACAGGCAAAAGCAACAACATGAAACAACTAGACTCTATGTGTTAAGACAACGTGAAGCGGTAGATGACTGTGAGGGGTAACAATCAAATAGAGATTTTTCATTTTGATATACCTTCTCTTGATTTTTATCTGATAATCATAAGAAGGATTGCTATTATTGACTTCCCTATTGATTGCCCTATGGGAACATAGGGAAGAAATCATGAGAACTAGAATTTATATTCTGTTCAGTATTCTTTTAAATGCTTTATAATTGCTCTTATCTGTTTGAAAGAGGATGAGGTGTAGAGGTGATGCCTGGAGAAAATCCAGGGATGCTAAGTCCTATGTTTTGATGATATAAAAAGTAACAAATATGATAGTAAACAAAATGCATACTACCTAATCTCAGTACTTGTATACCCTGGCCAGGTATTCAACTATTGAAGATAAGGTAAGTATGGAACTCTTAGATTGTTATCTTTCTGATTACTCTGATCAAGTAGTCATTTTGAGACAATCTAGTGAGCCTAACGAGACTGGAAATATGGCATGGGTATTTTTATCACATCCTAAGTGCAATAAATTGGAATCCGAGATGATCTCAGATAAATTTGTGTGTATGAGGAAGTAAAAAGTATAATCCTCATGATAAGAGAAAGAGAACGACGGAGATGATCTCTGTTTGATAAAGTCTATGTGAATAGTAAGGATCTTTTCCATAATGTGGAAATGGGAAATGTGATAAAATTATAGAATATTCATAAACATGTTAGACAATAACAAAGAAAGGAATGATGATATGAGGGGTTGCTAAGTGGACTTCCCCAACTAAATAGGGGTTGCTAAGTAGACTTACCCAACTAAATAGGGATTGCTAAGTGGAATTCCCCAATTAAATAGGGGTTGCTAAGTGGACTTCCCCAATTAAAGAGGGGTTTCTAAGTGGACTTCCCCAACTAAATATGGGTTTCTAAGTGGACTTCCCCAACTAAATAGGGATTGCTAAGTGGACTTCCCCAACTAAATACATGTCTCCTCTTTGATGAACAACTCTGGGTAATGATGGGGTGATAAAAGGAATGTGTTTCTTTGTGTTCCTTCCTTTTAGGGAAATGGTAATCAAGTGAGTCTGAGGACACTTGATGTGCATAAGTTAGAAGTGATCTTTTGATGGATAATTAGAAAAGTATCAGCTCATTTTGGACTTTTGTTCTAAGATAAAGATATGTGTAATAGGTAATGTCCCAAGATTAAAGAAAGATCCTTTGTTATGTTTGACTTTGGTATTAACAATAGAGAGATGGAAATGATGAGGATGTGATGTGTTTTGACATATGGGAAAGATACCAAGGTAAGGAATTCTGGTATCCAAGATGTGCTAGGTGGTATGGGAAATTGAGAATATGACTCCTGATAAGATGAATAATGTTTGGTGACCTAGAAGGGCCAACCTTGAGATAACTCTAGTATCGAGATCATATGTTAGGGGTTTATGCTCTACATAAACATAATATCAATAAGTATGTATTAATTGAAGGAACAATTGCAGAATCATTTTGAGGAAAAAGCTTTTCAAGATAAAAATAATTCCTTAGTATCCCCATTGAGATCTATTGAGGCAGTTTATACATAACATCTAGAGATACCTCTGAGATAATTTCTTCTTTAGTAAGTTGCCTTTCCTTATGACAAGAGAATGTACAACTAGGAAGATAGTTGGTATGAGTAATAAGAAAGTTTTGTGTTGTGTCAACAGATTAGAGTGGCATAAGATGTATGATAAGACTTGTAGTCTCAAGTAGATGATAGAATGTAACCTTGGTCTTTCCTTGGAAGTGAAATGGTAAGCTGAGTGAAGAGTATGAAAGACTCCCTAGTGTCAAGAATCTTATCAATAAGGTTTGACACCTGAATTACTTGAAATATGAATAGTACTTCTCTAACTTAGAAAGTGTTACTTGACAGAGTTGACTCCGCAATCGATAAGAGATAGGTGATGCAGCCCTATTTTAGGGCTCCATCCTATGCCTTTTTGTACATTTATCACATCTAAACAAAGTAGATTGCAAGTTAATACCCCCAATGTGTGTTTTACTATCAAATGCGTTCTTTGCACTATTTTCAGGTACTTGGACCATACTTTGGATGAAAGAGAGAGAAGGAAGGAGTCTGAGGGTCCCTCTACTCATGGAGGGGTCAAAAAAAGGCCCCAAGAGCTCCCTCAACCTACCCCAATGGTCAAGTTTCAACTCCAAGCAAAGATGTCCCTTGATAATGAAGTTTGAGGCTATTTGAGCCTTTGAAGGCCCCAGCACGGTCATGGTACTACGGAACGGTCATGCTGGCAATTAAGAAAAGTTATAGGTTGGATGTCAAAATCTCAAAGTTCAGCAAATCATCCACCACGCTATGAAGACCCCACCACAGCCGTGTTGCCCAGTACGGCCATTCTACCTAGTCCCCAACACGGTCGTGCTGCCCAGCACGGCCGTGCTACCAGCCTTCATTTTCACCCATCAACCTGTTGAGTTAACACCTAACCAAAACGGTCGTTCTCCTCCACCACAGCCATGCTGCCCAGCACAGCCATGCTGCCCAGCACAGCCGTGCTACCACCTCAAAACCTAACTTTTTCACACAGATTTTCCAATCTTGCCCCTACTTACCCTAGTGCCTCCATCACCGCCTATATATACATGGGTGGTGGCCACAACACTAGGTTAGCCTCTACCCTAGCTGTTCTTAGCCTCCACTCTCCACTCTTGAGCTCTTTGTGCAATCCCCTTGCATTTTGGGCTCATCATCCACCATCTCCACCTTCATTCCACCATGGAAACCTAGTTCCCTAGGTTTTCATCCATAATCCCCTACCATTTCATGCACCCCTGCACCCCTGGAGGAGGGAGGACGTCTACAACAAACTTGGAGGTGAAGAAGGAGGCTTCCACATCAAGCTTCATGGAGTCCCTACTTCTTCTATCCCTTTCTTTTCTTGTTTTCTTGATCATGTCTAACTAAGCCCCTAGTGGTGGGCTGTTTGGGGTTAAAATGTAATTTTGATACCATGTTGGGGGAAAATTGCTTGTAATGAACTCAATTTCGATCTATGATGATTGCCTCTTGCTTCTATCTCATTTCCTATTTTATTGCATGTGGTTTGTGCTCATAACATGGATTGCTTGCTTTGAGATGCTTGATGACACTTAGCTTCTTAGGATTGGCTCCTAGGTCCAATTAGTGGATCCCTAGCTAGCCCCCTTTGTTCCTACATACACATCCCTCCTTCTACAAGTGAGTGTGAGATTTAAAGTAGCTAGTGTAAGTGAGAGTGATGCAATTGCCTAGGGACTTCTAAAGGCTAGAGTGGCTAGTGGCATGAGGTCAAGTACCCTCATCTCTACTCCCATCTCTAACCTCAACCCTCAATTTCTCACTATCACTTACCCTAGAAACCTAGATTTGGCTAATCCCATTAGAATTACACCTAACCCTAGTCTTCTACTAGTAGTATAGGGTATATTCTAATGGCATTTTCCTTGTTGTTTGGTTTGGTAATCTAGATTTGAAATGAGAACCTTGCATGTTTACTGATCTCCCCCAACTAATATCAAAGTTACATCCCCCCAAATGGCCCACCTACCCTAATCAACTGCTTAAAACCCTAATTCCTTATTTTGCTTGTTCATGCTAGTCTAGTTTAGTCGCTTTTGCTTAATCTAGTTAATTTCTTAGTTTTGCTCTTTAGTGTTAACTTAGGCTCTTGCTCTTGCTAGTAGTTAGTTTAGTTCTTAATTGCTTCTTGCCTTGCTAGAGTAGTATAGCTCTTCTTGCTCTTGCTTAGTTAGTTTGTTAACCTAGTTTACTAATTTGTTTGCTCTTCCATAACTTAGTTTCCATCTTGCATTTCTTACGTGTTCAATTAGCTTAATCAACAACCCAAACCTTTTAAAACCCTAAAACCCTAAGCTCCGTAAGAGGAACATAGCCCACTCTGTCTAACTCTATTGCCCCCTCTATCTCTATGGTACGACCCCTTATCTTGCCAATCACCTATACTACAACACTACCCCTTACGCTTGTGGGTGACCTGTTTTAGTCTTAGTGATTGACTTGGTTAGGGATAACACAAATTTTGAAAGCATAAGATCCCATATCATGTGCACTCCGACCTCATGGGGGCATAAAAGCACCACTAGTGGGGACACACCAAGCTTTCTGGCACCGTTGCCGGGGATAGAGGCGCTCGGCCTAGCTAGATAGTGTAGCTTAGCCCTTCCTTTTGCCCCACCATTGCTATTATTTATTCTTTTCTTTTCTTTTTGCATCTTGGTTTGCTAACTTGGTTTCTTGTTGATTGTTTGTGCTTTGTGCAGGTGATAGTTGTGCATGCGTAGCACGTGCTCTACTTGCACCGACTTGGTGGTATATGACCCCGAGATTGGTAGAAGGAGGCGTCAAGCTCGCCGCAACCTACACCGAGAGGCAGATATGGCTGAGAACAACCGAGATGCAGATGCTCAGCCACCTCCACCGCCACATCGCCTGCTTCACGAGTACTTCACGCTGGGGAACTACAACTCCCCCATCGCCACCTTGGTTGACCAGATGCCCAGTCAATAATTCTCCATTCCGCCTGCACTTCTAGGACTCCTCCCTACCTACTTCGGGATGGAGAATGAAAACCCCTACCACCACATTGACACATTCCTTGAGACGTGTTCAACCTTCCGCACTCCCGCCGCCACTGACGATTCCATTAGAAGGACACTCTTTCCTTTCTCCCTCAAAGAGAAGGCTAAAGAGTGGTATGTGTCCAGGCCGGAGTTGGTCTCGTGGAACGATGTCAAAAATGAGTTCCTCAAGAAGTTCTTCCCCATTGCTAAGCTGTCTTACATGAGGAGCTGCATCACGTCGTTTGCTTAGAAGGAAAATGAGCCCTTCCACGAGGCATGGGAGAGATTCCAGAAGTTGCTCTGTGACTGCCCTCACCATGAGGTACCTTTGTGGCAGCTCGTTCAAGCGTTGTACACCGGGCTTGAAGAGCAAAGCCAGAACAATGTGGACTCTTCGTGCGGGGGCACTTTCATGGCAAAGCTGCCCAAAGAATCATGGCCATTGTTTGAACACCTTGCTGAGAATTCTCGCCACCACACTTCTACTAAAGGGGGGCATTGTAGCCAGAGCTACACTCCTCCACCTTCCTCCGTAGATCTGACTCATAATGCTACTGACCTGAACATGATGAAGATGATGGCCGACATGATGAAGATGATGCAAAAACAAGCTGGTGGCTCTTCTAGACAACCCACAATGGCAGTTGACACTATATATGAGGAAGTAAATGCTCTACACTCTTTTGGTGGCCACAAAAACCAAGGCCCCATGTCCAATTCCTACACTCCCGAGTAGAGGAACCATCCGAACTTTTCTTGGAAGCAACAAAATGAGGATGGATAAGGGCAAGGGAAGCCGAGGCCACAGTACAACTCTAAATTTGAAGAGGAGGTACTCGGGAGGTTGAGGAACTTAGATGAGGTAAAGAGATAAGTGTCCTCTCAAGGGAAGAATATTAGGCACCTTGAACAAAGACTTGATCAAATCTCCATCTCCCTTGCTCGTCGTTAAGAGGGGAGACTTCCGTCCCAACCTGTGATAAATCCAAACAACGATGGTGGTTATGTGAATGTTGCTCAAACTGCATGCATCCCACCACAAAGCTAAGCACCCGCACTCCTACAATATCAAGGACCACCACAACCATATGCTCTGCCACCTCATCAACCCCCACTTAACTACCAATATCCCCCACCACCTTCACATACCTATCAACCACCACCTACACAACAACCAACTTGCATACTCCAAAATCCTAACTCCACCCATCAAAGACCGCCACCACCTTCGTCTTCACAAGCCCCCTCTTCTCACCATGAACAAGTGAGTATGGTGTATATCATATGGGGAGAAAACGTTGCTCAAAATCTTGAAAAAAGGGAAAGGAGAATGATTGAGGTTGATGACAAAATCTCAACGCTAGAAGGGTCTAGCAAAGATCACAAAAGATCTAGAGAATTTGTCACTCAAGCACTACCAAAGGATGTTAAGTGCACCCAAATTTTTGCTACTTCTGGCACAAAAGTAAAGGCGCCCTCACCTACCCCACCATCTCTTGGGAAAACTGAAATAGAAATAGATAGGGCTCATCCGGTTGTTTGTGACAAGACCATGTCCATTGCTTCACATACCATTGACATAGCAGCGCTTGAAGCCATACCTTCATGGGAGCCAAAACCTTTTCATCAGAAGAGTATCACCATCACCCCTCCTCAAGTGCCAACCAGTGCTGTGGAGCTATTTGATGAAGTCAGGAAGCAATTCCATGAAGGTCCGGCTCTCCGAGAAAAGGGAAACAGTATCATGAATCACTTGGGAAACTTGAAGCGAGGAACAATGGGCATCAGATCATTCTTTTCACTACTGAAGGATGTGTGCATGGGGAAGAAAAAGTTAGTTCTACTACCAACCAAGGAGATTGTTGCTTCAAAGTCTGTGAACTTCATCTACGACATAGGCTTCCCTGAAAAGAGAGATGATCCGGGAGTGCCTCTCATCACCTGCTACATTGGTACACAACCCATCGAGCACTCCCTCCTTGACTTAGGTGCAGGGATAAGCATCATGCCATGGAGCATGTATCTATGTCTAGGCCTAAACAAAATGGAACCGGTGGATTGCGTCTTTATCTTAGGTGATGGGACCAAAAGGAAACCCTTGGGAATACTACAAAATGCAATAGTATCAATGGATGAAAGGATAAACATTGCATATGTGACTGGCTTTCTGATAGTGGATTCTAAACCTATTCATGGGAAAGAATACCTCATATTGGGGAGGTCCTTCTTGTCCACTGCGGGTGTAGAAATCAATGTGCGTACGGGCACTCTGACGGTCACCTATTAGAGGAGGAAATTTGATTTCTTTATATTTACTTAGGAGGAGAGGGACAAGCTGGGAAATGAAAACTTTGGTGAGAGTCTATACTATTATGATCCTCTGTAGCTGTGGAGATCAAGTCCATACTTCTGCTCGATGCACACTCCATGGGATGAAGCACATGTCGTCAGAACGTTGGATATGATTACTGTAGAGGAAAAGGAGGACACCGTGGGTGTCGATACATAGCGAAAAAGAGCACCAAGCCTGACTGAAGGCTATAAATTTAGCGCTAGTGGGAGGCAACCCACATGGTTTGAGACTCTCAAACTTTGTTTTATCATACTTTCTTTTGGTTCCCAAGAAACACACACACACTATACTTGATTGTTTTTCTATTTGTGAATCATGTTAGCACAGGTATAAGGAAGAAAAGATGATGCAAAAAGGGTTTAGCCAAAGCGGAGGTCAAAATGGAAGAAGAGATTGCAAATCAATAGAGGAGCTACAAGAAGAAGGACAGAACGGTCGTGTTGTTCAGCACGGCCATGGTGGCCCTGTCCTACTCACCTAGTGTTACATTGACCACTATAGCTCTTGGCGGTTGTCTTTCGCGACCCCACGCCTTTTACCCTACTAGTCTAAACTTCTATTTTATGATGAGGGCAGCATAATTTAAAAGTTTGGGGTGGTAGGGCGGTAAACCTTTCTCTCACCGCACTTTTCTCCATGTACCTTGTGCTAAATTTTTGCAAGATGATCAAATAGTTTGACTAACATTTCATACTTGTTTACCCTGACCTGGTGTGTTTTCTTGCATTCATGCATACATGTAGTTTAATTTCATGCATTTTTGCGTAATTTTTCAAAATTTTTGCTCTTTTTGCTCCTCCATACCATGCATTGCATCTTTATGTAGTTTTTGTAGTTTCTTGTGCATTTTAAGTAGGATTTGCTGATTTATGCTTTAAATTCCCCTAAAGTAGGTTTAGATGTGATTTAGTGCAAATTGGCACCATTTTGGCCAATTTTGCCCAAATTTGAGATTTCTTGTCTAAAAAGTATGTTTTGACCCAATCTCTACTGTTTTGAGTAAAAATGACGACCTTTGACTAGTGCAAGTGAAATGCCATTCTTTATTGCTAAGTGGTATCAGTGTTTGACTTTTTACATGTGCATCACCTCTCTCATGATTGTGATTGATTTGGCTGAATTGTGAACTTGAGCAAGCTTTGAATGCTTAGTGTTTGTGGAATCACTTGTTTGATATATCAATTTCATCGTGTTCATTCATGTGGTGTGATATATAGGATGAAGTATTGGATTAACTTTCATGCAGGATGTCTTATATGGAAAATCATACCAATGACCCCTCTTTGACCTGACTCTTCTTCCACCATCTTCATACCCCTCCGCCTCATAAAAAGATGCCCTAGTGCACATAATCAGCCTTGGCCACCTCCAAAAGCTTGGGGTGGCCACATCTCTACCTCCCCGCTTCATTCTATCCACCATATGCCCTATCTACACCTAGGGCAAGAAAGAAAAAAAAATTCAAAATGCAAAAAGAAAATAAAAGGATGCTCGTGTTTAAGAGCATTCAAATAAAGAAAAGATGAGTGTGCAAAAACACTCCAAAAATCTTATCACAACCCTTTCTTCCACTTTCATACCTATTGAGCTAGGAAACATCAAACCTAGCTCATTTTTCCTTTTTCCACACCCACGTGAGCCATTTGGTGTGATTTGAAACATAAGATTGAATATAAGAATGTGAAACAATACTCCTAGTCGTCCTTGATTAACACTATCATGAAATGGTTTACCCGGAACTTAATGAAAGAAATATGGATAACTTGTATATTCTATGCGCTATATTTGAAGTTCATGTGCTTTGTGCTCTTTTCATGATTGGATTGTGAAAGTAGGAGAGGAGAGAGGTGAAATGCATGCACTCAGTCATCTTTGATCCCGCTAAGCAATAATCATCTCTTACATTGCATATGTCATTTCTTTTTGTGGAAGTTTTGTAGAGAGATTGAGTTGGAGCATACTTGAGGACAAGTATGTTTTAAGTTTGGGGTGGTGATGCAGCCCTATTTTAGGGCTCCATCCTGTGCCTCATTGTACATTTATCACATCTAAACAACGTAGATTGCAAGTTAATACCCCCAATGTGTGTTTTACTGTCAAATGCACTTATGGACGTTCTTTGCACTATTTTCAGGTACTTGGACCATACTTTGGATGGAAGAGAGAGAAGGAAGGAGTCTGAGGGTCCCTCTACTCATGGAGGGGTCCAAAGAAGGGCCCAAGAGCTCCCTCAACCTACCCCAATGGTCAAGTTTCAACTCCAAGCAAAGATGTCCCTTGATAATTAAGTTTGAGGCTATTTGATCCTTTAAAGGCCCTAGCACAGCCGTGGTACTACGGAACGACTGTGCTGGAAATTAAGCAAAGTTACAGGTTGGATGTCAAAATCTCGAAGTTCAGAAAATTAGCCACCACGGCCGTACTCCCCAGCACGGCCGTGCTATGCAGACCCCACCATGGTCGTGCTACCCAGCACGGCCGTTCTACCTAGTCCCCAATACGGCCGTGCTGCCCAGCACCGCCGTGCTACCAGCCTTCATTTTCACCCATCAACCTATTGAGTTAACACCTAACCAAAATTTTCGTTCTCCTCTACCACGGCTGTGCTCACTTCTACCCACCACGGCCGTGCTACCACCTCAAAACATAACTTTTTCACAGTGGTTTTCCAATCTTGCCCCTACTTACCCTAGTGCCTCCACCACCACCTATATATACATCGTGGTGGCCACAACACTAGGTTAGCATCTACCCTAGCTGTTCTTAGCCTCCACTCTCCACCCTTGAGCTCTTTGTGCAATCCCCTTGCATTTTGGGCTCATCATCCACCATCTCCACCTTCATTCCACCATGGAAACCTAGTTCCCTAGGTTTTCATCCATAATCCCCTACCATTTCATGCACCCATGCACCCCTGGAGGAGGGAGGACGTCTACAACAAGCTTGGAGGTGAAGAAGGAGGTTTCCACATCAAGCTTCATGGAGTCCCTACTTCTTCTATCCCTTTCTTTTCTTGTTTTCTTGATCATGTCTAGCTAAGCCCCTAGTGGTGGGCTGTTTGGGGTTAAAATGTAACTTTGATACCATGTTGGGGGAAAATTGCTTGTAATGAACTCAATTTCGATCTATGATGATTGCCTCTTACTTCTATCTCATTTCCTATTGTATTGCATGTGGTTTGTGCTTATAACATGGATTTCTTACTTTGAGATGTTTGATGACACTTAGCTTCTAGGAGGAATTGGAGTGGATGTGTTAATCTTAGGATTGGCTCCTAGGTACAATTAGTGGATCCCTAACTAGCCCCCTTTGTTCCTACATACACATCCCTCCTTATACAAGTGAGTGTGATATTTAAAGTAGCTAGTGTAAGTGAGAGTGATGCAATTGCCTAGGGCCTTCTAAAGGCTAGAGTGGCTAGTGGCATGAGGTCAAGTACCCTCATCTCTACTCCCATCTCTACCCTCAACCCTCAATTGCTCACTATCACTTACCCTAGAAACCTAGATTTGGCTAATCCCGTTAGAATTACACCTAACCCTAGTCTTCTACTAGTAGTATAGGGTATATTCTAATGGCATTGTCCTTGTTGTTTGGTTTGGTAATCTAGATATGAAATGAGAACCTTGCATGTTTAATGATCTCCCCCAACTAATATCAAAGTTACATCCCCCCAAATGGCCCACCTACCCTAATCAACTGCTTAAAACCCTAATTGCTTAGTTTACTTGTTCATGCTAGTCTAGTTTAATCACTTTTGCTTAATCTAGTTAATTGCTTAGTTTTTCTCTTTAGTGTTAACTTATGCTCTTGCTCTTGCTAGTGGTTAGTTTAGTTCTTAATTGCTTCTTGCCTTGCTAGAGTAGTGTAGCTCTTCTTGCTCTTGCTTAGTTAGTTTGTTAACCTAGTTTACTAATTTGCTTGCTCTTCCATAACTTAGTTTCCATCTTGCATTTCTTATGTGTTCAATTAGCTTAATCAACAACCCAAACCTCTTAAAACCCTAAAACCCTAAGCTCCACAAGAGGAACATAGCCCACTCTGTCTAACTCTAGCACCCCCTCTATCTCTGTGGTTCGACCCCTTATCTTGCCAATCACCTATACTACAAAAGTACCTCGTACGCTTGTGAGCGACCTGTTTTAGTCTTAGTGATTGACTCGGTTAGGGATAACACAAATTTCGAAAGCATAAGATCACATATCCCGTGCGCTCTGACCTCGTGGGGTGTAAAAGCACCACTAGCAGGGACGCACCAATAGGACAACTGAGTATGTGTCATGTGTGACAAATCTTATGATGATCTTTAATGGAAGGACCTTGTACTGGTCAAAGTTCTATGGCATCTCTATAACATCAAGATGTTATGAGGAGACTTGATGATATGATACATGAATGACAATTGTCTTCCTTCATCTAGGATTTCGGGGATGAAATCCTTGTTAGGGGTTTATAATTGTAATACCCCTGACCTGGGTTATGGCTTAACCCTAGGTGTTTTACTTAAGTAAGTTACTTAAAAATTGATTCTAATCTTTTGAAAAGTAATTAAGGCTTCTTGTGAAGTTTATTGTCAAGTTTGAGCTTAATTGCAAACTATTTATGCATTAATTGATGGTCTAAGTGAAATGTGCAATTTACCCAAGATGAGGGGTTACATTGCAAAATGTCACATGTTGAATGTGTTCTAAGTGTTTTCGTATCATAATAGAGAGCATGGTGCTAAGTGGTGGCTTGTGGAAAGCCTAAATTCCAGGTTATAACTTGTTTGAACAATGCTAGTACTATGTGCACCAATTTCGGTACAATTTGTAATTTTCCCAAAATATAGTGTAGAAGTGCAAATTACCATCTCTAGAGTGTCCCTATTCCCTCTATGTATTTGTTAGAGGAAATATAAAGAAGTATATGCAATGTTTGAGTCATCTTTGAATAATGATGCTCTTGGTGATAAATAGACCAAGGAAGAATTAAATGTAAAGCTTTATATGTGTTGTATCGAGTCATGGACTTGATATAGGAGTCCTATCGGCCAAGGAACCATAGTAGAAGTCTCCTATCAGTTTGTTGAGTTTTGGCAAAGGCCATGATGGGAAAAGCACCTCAATGAGGTGGTCCATGACGAGTTGCAAGTTCCTTGCAAAAAGAGTATCGGTTTGCCTTATTGATAAAAAAAGATGAGGAAACTTATCCAACAAGATAAAGGATGACCGAAATATCACCCCTAGCTTATCCTCAAGACTCTTGCATAGAAAGACATGTATATGTGCGTGCATGGCCACGTGTCAACCATGCATGTCCACGGGTCATCTAGTAGCATGAGGTGAAGACACCTCTTATACACTTTATCTCATGAACCCAAGTATATATACTTCACTTCCACATACGTATGGAAGTTTACAAACCCCACAACCATCTCCCTTGTAGATATCATGCAAAGCCCCTTAGGTATCGTGCAAAGTAGCTCAAAGAGAAAGGGGAGCTTGAGTACCAAGCTAAATGTAAGGCTTTGGTCATCTTCAACCTTGGTTGAAGTAGGATATCGGGTTATGGATATTCCTTTCTTTCCTTCTTCACCAAGTGCTTAACTATGGTGATTTCTTGTCTATGAAAGAGTGGTGAACGAGCCTTGGACCTTGGAACAGTTCATCTTCAACCTTATAATTGTAAAGCTTTGGATCTTGGATCTACAAAGTTATTCATAAGGCGGTTATATAACTTAAACTCAATCATGTTGTTATTCATCACCTATCTTTCTATACTTAATGATCTACTTGCAATTCTGAAATCTTCTTGAATAGTTGATGAAATTATGAGTTCTAGTAGTTGTTGGACCTATTTTCCATGAACTATAACAAGTTAGAACGAAGTTCTAGATCTTTAAGAAGATGATATCACTTTATAAAGTGATATCGGGTTCAAGTACCAACACAAGTACCTCTAACCCGATATGGGTATGTACAAACATCACTTGCACGATATGCTTATGGAATTATATCTCCTTGCATGATATGATCATGTAGTACACACCTTTTACATGATATCTTGAAGCACACATCTTGTGCATGATATGATTGATTGAGTAGACACTTAAGACATGGATTCAAATACATGGTATAACCTAATATGGTTAAGATACCCTAAACCCGATATGAAACCCAAGATGGGGGTTAACCCGATATGGAGATAGAGGATAGTCCATACACAATATGAGCCATGTCTAATGAACAAAATGGGAGATATCTACTTACACCTTATACATGATAGAAGTATAAGACTATACCTCTTACATGATATAGGGATAGTGAACACTCTATACAATATAGAGTTGGAAACCCAAGGTGATGGGTAAACCGAGATAAGTGGTGAGTGATACCACATGGATGATGTGATTAATATTCCTTGGATGATAGGAATAGGACCTACTCCTACCTTGTGAACGATATGAGGTTCAATTCACACTTCATGCACGATATGGCATATTCTACCCAATATGGTGGAAAACCCTAGATGATGGATTGAAACTCGATATACCCAATCCTTTATGTAATGGATTGTGGTATGAGAATTGAATAAGACACCTAGTTTGTCAAGTAACTATATGATAGGGTTGATCCTTGAAGGTATAAAGAGGT
Source organism: Alisma plantago-aquatica (assembly GCA_963693085.1). Classification (NCBI taxonomy): domain Eukaryota; kingdom Viridiplantae; phylum Streptophyta; class Magnoliopsida; order Alismatales; family Alismataceae; genus Alisma; species Alisma plantago-aquatica. The sequence goes on along the minus strand of OY856409.1, from coordinate 376,982,136 downwards.
TATGCGCCCAAGGGTCTACCTAACATGGTGACCCGATATGTTACCCAACATGGAGACCCGATATGATAATCCTGGATGGGAAACCGATATGGTATCTTATATATACCACTTAAATGATACATGATGAGGCATATACTCTATGCTCGATATGGTGCACACCTTGTGTACAATATGTCACCAAGCACATAGATCTTACTTGATATGGGGTCAAGCACCTAGCTCATGCCCAATATGAAGTTATCTTGAGATAATAAGAACTAAGTGATAGTCAATTGGATATGGGTACACGATATGATGATTAGGGGATATGCCTTAAAACATGACATGGTGATGTGGTTATACCTCATGCCCGATATGGATACACGACATGAAATATTGAATGTATCTTAAAGCATGATATGATAATATACACACTTCTTGCTTGATTGAGTGACATATGTTGCATGTTGTGTTAATTGCAATATAAAAGATGATGTGAATTGTTAATGATAAGCTAATATTCCTCAAGAGGAGGATTGAACCAAAAGTATGATCCTAGTTAGGATGAGAGAGAAAACCATACTTTGTGTTGATAATCATTTAATGATAAATGATGAGAATAAATAAGTATGGTTGAATACTTATAATATCAATGTATGCACCTAGATGTGCAGAGCAATGAAATATGGTTTGGATTAATTATATGAACTTGAAACCCTATTCAGCTATAAAGGGAAACCCTAACCCTAATAGTGGGAAGGTTTTATTTCTCTTATTACATAAGTCTTATGAAACATATTAAACACTTGTATAACAAGTATAATGCTTATGTGGTCTGATGACCTAAAAAGATAATTATTAGTAATAAGATGTTTAATGAGCCTTGTGAATCATGTGAATAGTTGTCTCCTAGTAAGAGGTGACCAGTTCTTTATACAACAAGTATAATGGTTATATAATCTGATGTTTTGAAAAATAATTGTTGCTTAGTGAAAGGTGACCAGATATTAAATGAGCTTTGTGAACTATGTGAATTAATACCTTGGTCTGATGACCTAGAGGTATTAGTTACATGTTACAGAGGTAACAAGGCTTAGTGATGAACTAAGGGTTAAATACCCAGATATGATGATGATAAGAGATGGAGATCCTAAGTGTTCTAAAGTGTTCTATGTGTTTCACAGAATCATGAAAGTACTTTATAAACATATTATGACTTTCTCTGTAGCATATAATATAATACTTGCTTACAACTTGATTGATGCTAAGAGATATTGTAATGCACTTAATTAAGCAAGTTAAATATTATCATGTAGTTGCCCAGACCATAGATACATCCAGTGTCAAAATTTGTTGAATGGTGAAATAAGTTTAACTTGGTATGCATATTTTTGAATATGTGATCAGTAAATGAGGGTGCTCAATGGACTCCCCAAATACACCAGGTTGCTCAGTGGACTTCCTGATGAAACTAAAACCAGGATCGCTCAGTGGTCTTCCTGATAAAATAATCCAGGAAAGCTAAGTGGTCTTCTCCCAAAGAGAGTACATGCCACGATAGTAACTCTATAGCGAAGATGTCGCTATACCCCAGCATAGCTAATTACAGTTGGCACAAGATGTCATGCTAAACCTAAGTGGTCTTGTACTGACCGAGATAGGTGAGGTCTTGACAGTCGGCTCTGCCATTGACCTTGTATGGTGCCAATTTCGACTTACTAGTGGTTGGTTGGAGGATGAACGATATTCTTCATCTCCTCTGGGCATAAGTGTGATTGAATATGTAATCAGCCATGTAGCATATTTGCTTAAGGATCGAATACGAAAAGACATTGGTTGATGTACACTTCTGTTATACATATTAGTTGAATAGATGTTATTCATGTTTCTTTATACTCCCTGTATAGCGAATAGATGATTTATTGCCCTACCATAGATAGATGCATTATTTTAAGAGAGATGATTACCCTATTCTATTTATTACAATGATTTATCCTACTTATTAATATAAAAGAACTTCTGCTCAGTTTTATAATGCTTATCTGTGATAATAATATGGTCGGAAGAGAGTTATATCTCTCGCTGGGATAATTGTCTCACCCTGTGGGATCCAAAAAATTTCAATGGACGTACACGAGGAGGTAGAGACCTTTCTACAGAGGGAGAGAAACAACTGGGACAATAATAACAGCTCATGTTGAGTGTACTGCCTGTCATGTCTTGTAGATAGAAGTCATATGTGTCGTATTTGTACTCTCAGGTCCTTGGAGTCAGTTCGTAATGGTTTCATGAATGACTTGAGATTTTGGCTTGTATGCCTTGAGGTTTTATGTTGCTACAGTACATGCGTTGATAGATAAACTATTATATGTTGTCCTCAAGATGAGATGATACAATGTTGTACAATGTAAATCATGTTATGTATAAGATTTGGATTTTTAGTAAGAGTTTTCTGGTAGAGGATCTCCTTGCAAAATGGTTTTAATTTTAGCAATTTTTGTTAATCTGTTGTTTATGCTAATTCTGCATAATTAGTAATGATTTGGCTGTCGGTTTGATGGCGGTCATTACATTGAGACACCATCATAACTATTCTCAAACAGAGGGCTAGGTATGACCGCAATCATCCTCCCTAAACACTTGGATTCAGGATGACAAGCACCCTGCATACTCAACAATATGTGCTTTGAGTTTCCCTTAGGAGTACTCGTCTCACCATCTGGGAAGTTCTAACACTCAAATGGAAATATGGAACAAGGCACTACATGATTAGGGTTTCACTTGATTAGTTATGAATCAATCTTTTTCCCCCTCAGTTATCTCTTCCCGTCTTCATTTAGCAACGAACTCGAGGATGGCCTTTATGTGTGAGCCAAAAAGGAGGTCTCCATAGATACCAACCAAACCCTGGCCAATTGCGTGCATTAAGGATGCATCATACAAGTGGACATACACATGCTAATTCATTTCTAGCAAGCATTGCTATATACCAACTTCATAAGATATAAAACATATGAAACATATTGTTCCTCATCTCATCATCACATGGTACTATTCACTTTCCATTCATGAGACTACACTTGCCATGATACTATCACAAGATATAAATCTTTAGCAAAATATCCCAGGGTATCAACCCTTGTCAACATAAGAGGATTACACCTCATCCAGGGCTCAATCATGCCCAAAGGTCATTAAGACCATCAAATCATTCCCTACAAGATCATCATTATCTTCCATGCCTTATTAGAAGGCTCAACATACATCACCATCCATGTGATACACATGCTTATCATAATATTATGTTAAATAACTAACAGATGTTCACAGGATAACATTGTAGGGTTATCTTAGCATTTAAGACCATTTCTTTATTATATCACATATAAGGAAGATATATGATTGGTCATCATCATACTTATAGTGTACAAGTTAGCATAAGAAAGCATAGATCATGAAGCTATGATGACCACTAGTTAACACATTAAAGTTTCCATCAATAATTAGGAAGGATATTCCATCATTATATTATCATTCAAGAAAGGATAATATGATTAACCACCATTCTTTACTTGTATTAGGGTTAGGTTTAGCAAAATAGATAACATTGAAGTTATAGTTGAACACTCATACAAAAACCCTAACTCATGGCATCCCCGAACAACCGTGGATGCATAAGATAAAGCATCACCATCACCTTCCATACCTTCCTCAAGTATGGATCCATGCATAACTCAAGGTGTAACCATTAAGTTTATAGCACAATAGGGTTTCAACAATAATAAGAGAATACTTCATTATTCTATTAATTATTCATGGGAGGCTAATCATGTTTAATCACCATCACCCAATGGTAATAGGGTTAGGAGTAAGAATATAAGTCACGTTGATGCTACAAATCAACATTCATACCCAAACCTTAACTCATGGCATCCGTCATCGGATCATGGATACACAAGGTGAAGCATCACCATCAAATTCCATACTATACTCAAGTATGGATCCAAACACAACTCAAGGTGAAACCATCAAATTATAGTATACTAGGGTTTCAAACACCATAAGAGATCACCCCATTATTTTACTAACAATTCAAGGGGGCTACTCGTAATCAATCACGATCACTTAGGTAAATTAGGATTAGATGTAACAATACTTAATTAGGTTTACCCATTAACTCATTATGGTGATTATCAATTATATCCACCCGAGGGAAAAGGTAAGACTACAAATTTAAGTGTATCGACCATCCATTTCTCATCATTAGAACCAAAGCATTATACTATAGACTTAATTCTAAATTATTGTATGTTTAAGTATCCATTCACAACTATTGGATCATGTTAAACATTTCAAAACCATCGGTTGATATGTAGGCTAACCTTTGGATCATATAATCAAAGAACTCATTGGTTTAAGGCTTAAATGAATCGGCTCATGGTAAATAGTTACAACATAGTGTGGTAACCTGAACCGCCATCAGTTTTGATGCATTATGTCACCATCATCAGATAGGGTCAATACTACCATCATTGAACACCATCAGATGTTGAGCTAAAATCGCCATGGGATCATATCATCCTTAGGACACTAAACCATCAATCATTGAGCTTCCAAAAGAGTCTAGAACTGAACTAAGGTGTGACCAACAGTTAACACTATTAGCTTTGACCACGAGTCATCACCATCAGTTGCCACAAAGGCATCTCTTTCAATTCTAATATAAGGCCATGCATCGGTTCATGTATAAAATTGAAAATCAGTCTAAAACACTAAGTATTTGCCATCGTTTGATAAGTACTTAGCACCATTGGTTGGTATGTAAGAAAGGACCAAGTATTAATATACCTCAGGAAGTTTGTGCACATGATTTCAGGTTCATATAGAACTGGAAACTAATCAAGGAACACCATAACATTCGAAATCCTAAGCAAGAATAGCTTTTATATGCATAGATCTTCATTTTAGAGCAAGAACATGAGTAATCAAGCTTGTAGTAAGCAATAAAAGTGAAGAGGGTTATAAAAATCACCTATAAGAAGAAGATAAGAGTCCAAGAAGCAAGAAAAATTGAGCAAAGAAGGTGAAGAACCATATCTTTAGGTCGGAATTCGGCTAAGTAAGCTTCTCTTTCAAGAAAGGGAGTAAACCCTAGGTGAAGAGAGCAAGAGAGATAAGTTCCTTGATCTTTAGAGCAAACTTTACTATGGAACAGAAAGGTTCCATCCATGAAGAAGGTATGAGGAAGAGAAATAGCAAAATAAATGAAGGAGAGAAGGATATACTTACTAGTTTAGGTCAAGATCATTAAAAGGAAGCTTTACAACCCTAGATAAGGGTAGATTCAAACCCTAGATGCTCCAACAAGAAGGTTGTCTATCTTCTTCTACCTTGGCCACTCTATTCGTGCCCAAGCAGGTGAAAGGTGAAACTCTAACATAAGGGGAGAGAGAAGAGACCAAATGTTTCGTTTGGGAGCCTAAGGATAAGTATATAAAGCTTAAGGATAAGGAAAGGGAAAATCTTGAGGTGTCCTAGTAGCTCTCCATGTGTCCATGGCCTTAAACTATTATAGATATACAAGAATCCACACAAGAAGATGATCCACCATCCATGGAGACCTGATTAGACATCGTTTTTGGGATTTCCAAGCCAATCAAATAAACCATTGGTTGATAGTTCCTAAAGGTAGCTCATCCATAAAGGGGTAAACCCTAAAATACCCTTGAAGAGAACACCTTCAAACCAAGGTTCAACTAGGATCCTCATGGCCCAAAAAGCTCAAGAATGATAAGGAAACATGTAAGGACTATAATTCATGTGAAATTTGAAAGTAAACCTAATATTTGGTTAAATTGCATAAAAGTCCAAAATGTGCATAAAATTGCATAATTTGCACAAACAATGTCCAAATTGGACCAAATTTGAAACTTAAGCTTGTCACATGATACCAAAGTACCTAAAAACGTTTAATTAAGGTTTTTAGAATTCAATTATGATAATTAAACATGCTCAACCATTTAATCATGGTTAGGGGTCTCAAAGATACTATCTACTCTTATCATGGAATGAGATGACATTAGTATGTTGATTTTTCACATATACTATCTACTCTCATCATGGAATGAGATGACATTAGTATATTGATTTTTTCTGACTTGGTCATTCCATTGATTTTGGTGCCAAATTTATGTTTTACATCATATAATTTCATTAGAGAAAAATATTTTCCTTAAAACATTATATGTATAAAAATGTTTTTTCTTCTTCTATATTTTACTATTGATTTCTTACAATTAAGGAAGGTATGAATTAAATCGACAATATGATGTGACTATTTACTACATAAGAAATTATCCCAAGGCAATTAATTCATAATTTATCTTATTTCCACATGCAATACTACTCACTCACATGCGTGCAAATCTTATTGTAGTAGAGTTATAGGGTCAAACCCAAGAAAACATTATTAAGAAATTGTCAATATTTAGGAAATAGTTGGTGGATTGATGGATTAAAATAATTGCAATCAAATGAAAAGATCAAATAAAATAATGAATAAATCAAGAATTCAAGGCAACATAGCATATGGGTTTCACCATTGACACCTACCTATCTAATTGTTACATCTTACACAATTATAACTTTCTAAATTAGTATCGTGTGAATCTATACCCTTTCAGGAAATAGATTGTACAAGGATCAATTTCTCCATGGGGTCAAGGTCTCATTACCCATAGATCATGAACTGATAATGCTATAGAATTTGTTATGTGATCTCATCATGGGTTATATGCATCTAATGGATAATCTAATCCTAGATTTTGCTATCTCCATGACTAGAATTGTATTAAACATGTAAATTGCGTGATTATTTTACAAAACAAACCTTGATTTCATGGTAATGAGAGGAGTAGAGATAATCATGGAGTAATTATGCCTTTAAGAATGTCTTGAATCATTTGATGGTTGATCATGTTTGAATCTAGTCCAAGATTTTTTCTTGATAAGAAATGACATGTGTTGATTTTATAAAGTTTGAAATTTATGTTGAAGTGGAGATAACTCACATATGTTATGTAGAGAAAGCTTCATGGATAATTAAAGAAAATATTATAAAGAAATTGCATCATATCACATCTTGCTATGTTTTTACTATAAAATTATAGTGAATTCAATTAGGAATCTAATAAAAAAAGAATAGATTAACATGGAGTTAAGTTGAAGGAGTTATGTCATTTTGAAGTTTTTGTAGATTGACCAATCGGTTGATCAACTGACGATTTTACAATTGGTTGCCAACCAAAGGTTCTGTAGGTCTATTTCCTAAACAACCAATAGTTGTCAAGTGACAGTTTTGTTTTTGTAGAATGCCTTCTAACACTTCAACATGGGGATATGTATATTAATGGTTTAGTGGGGAAGTGCATTCTGATGGTTTTATAGGGAGGCTACCTTTCCTAGGGTATTTGTCTACCAACTTGGAAGTAAACTTTGGGTCTCTATCAGAGATGATGGAACCGGGTACACCATGCAAAGGTATTATCTCTCTAATATACAGCTCAGATAGATCTTACACCTTGGCAGTGGTCTTTAGGGCAAGGAAGTGTGCTGACTTGGTAAGGCGATCTACCACAACCCATGTCACATCATGACCTTTCTTGATCTGGGGTAGACCCACCACAAAACACATGGTGATTTGTTCCCATTTCCACTCTGGAAGCTCTATTGACTGTAAAAGTCCATCGGGTCGTTGGTGTTCAGCCTTCACCATTTGACACGTAAGACAGCTGGACACATATGCCGCAATGTCTCTCTTCATTCCTGGCCACCAGAAAAACCTCTACAGGTCCTTGAACATCTTCGTAGTTCCCGGGTGCACCGTGTACTTAGAACCATAAGCCTCTTGCAGGATACGTTCCCTTAGCGATGAATCCTCAGGAACCCATATACGATTCTCGAATCTAATCTCTCCATCTACTCCCACTGAGAGATGGGTATGTGGCTTCTTCATCAAGCCCTTCATCTTGTTGAGTTCCCCACTGACCAACTGTGCTGCCACGATCTCGCCTAACAACTCTAACTGAATATGGATGTTGGCCAGTCGGACTCGATCCTCTAGCGGTTGTGGAGTCCATTCCACCAGCTCCTCTAAGCTCTTCCATTGACTAGATAAAATAGTTGCACACCTAAGTTGTTTCTGACTCAAAGCATCAGCTACGACATTCGCCTTACAAGGATGATAGGCGATGGTGAAGTCATAATCCTTCATGTACTCCATCCATCGTCATTGTCATAGGTTCAAGTCTCTCTGTGTTAGGAGGTACTTCAAACTCTTATGGTCGGTGAGGATCTTGAAGGTAGCACCGTACAGGTAATGTCGCCATATCTTCAACGCATGGATGACAACATCCAGTTCTAAGTCATGTGTCGAGTAATTCACCTCATTGGGCTTGAGTTGTCGAGAATCATATGCAACCACATGTCAGTCTTATTCCAACACACAGCCAAGTCCCATCTTGGAAGCGTCGGTGAATATCACAAAACCCTCATTGCCGGAAGGTAGGGTCAACATTGGATTAGTGGTCAGCTTCTCCTTTAGCTCCTGGAAATGAGCCTCACATACATCGGACCACACGAACTTCACATCCTTCTGAGTCAACATGGTCAGCGGCAAGGTGGTCTTTGATAAATCCTTGATGAAGCGTCGATAGTATCCGACCAACCTCAAGAAGTTGTGAATCTCGGAGGGGTTCTTCGGTGCAGGCCAGTCTCAAACTACTGACACTTTGGCTGGATCTATGGTGATCGTTCCTCCTGAGATGATGTGTCCGATAAACATGACTTGTTCTATCCAAAACTCACATTTTGAGAAGCATTCGTAAAACTTCTGCTTTCTCAGGATATCAACGACTCTACCCAGATGGTCACGGTGTTGGGTTAGGTCATCGGAGTACACCAAGATATTGTCTATGAACAATATTACAAAGGAATCAAGGAAAGGTTGGAACACACTGTTCATAGGGTTCATAAAGACATTGGGTGCATTGGACAACCCAAACGGAATGACCAAAAACTCATAATGGCCATATCGGGTTCAGAAAGCCATTTTAGGTATATCCTCACTTCTCACTCTCACCTGGTGGTATCCTGTCCTCAAATCAATCTTGGAAACGACTCGAGCCATTTTGAGTTGGTCAAACATGTTATCTATCCTGGGTAAAGAGTACTTGTTCTTAATGGTCACCTAGTTGATCATCCGATAACCAATACACATCCGGAGCGATCCATCCTTCTTCTTCACAAAGTGGACCGGTGCTCCCCATGGTGATGTACTGGGCCGGATAAAACCTTTATCTAACAACTCCTGCAACTGGGTTTTTAACTCAAGCAACTTGGCAGGGGCCATTCTATAGGGTGCCTTTGATATAGGGTTAGTTCTAGGAGCTAATTTAATGGAGAAATCATCAACTCTCTCAGGGGGATTCCTGGTAGATCATCTGGAAACACGTCTTCATACTCCCGAACCACCTCTATCTCCTCTAAGGGTCGCACCTTGGTCTCGGGTTTGGTAACTATGGCTAGGTATGCTCGGCAACCTTTGGATATCATCTGCTCAGCCTTCAAGGCTGACACATAAAGGCTAGTAGTTGCATCATTCCTTCCTCGAATGGTGAAGTGTTGATGGCCATGCTTCCTAATAAGAATCTTCTTCTCCCTACAGTCAATCTGGGCTCTATAGGTGTACAACCAATCCATACCAATGATTACATCAAAATCATTTATATCGAGGAGGATGAAGTTAGTGGGAAGTTCATGGTTCAGATACTTAACTGGCAAGACAGGGGTTTTTAAAAGAGATGTATATATGCGACCACTCGGGGTTGTGACATCCAAAACATAACCTAAATCCTTGATGTCCAAACAAAGCATAGTTGCCAGATTTCTCGAAATAAAAGTATCAGTAGAACCAGAATCAAAAAGAGCTTTTACATTTTGTCCCATGACTTCAAGCATGCCTACATAGTTCATACCATATCAGATAGCTATTACATGATCTACTAAACTGAAAGGAAAACTCTATGGGTTATTACCCTCGATCAACCTATTAGCATTTGCCTGGGATTCTTCATTATCGATGGTGAATACTCTGTCTTGCCTTCTCTCTCTGACAGGGGGGACCTCCAGCCGGTCCTCCTCCTCCTATTGGGGGTGTTGCTGCCACTGGTTGTGCTTCCGCTGGACCTCTTGGATCAGGCATAGGATAGTTGGTGATGAAGTATACCTCTTACTGGCAATAGTAGCACACCCTCTTCTCAAAGTGGCACATCCTAGGATGTGTCTGTCCGCAGGTACGACACTTCAGGAAGCAATTCTCACCCCGTGGCTTTCCTTTGTGTCCATGCTTGCCCTTGTTGTGATTATGCCCTTGTCCTTTCTTATGGTTATTCTTCTATCCATGAGTTCCTTCACTGAAACCCATATATCCTTTAGAGGTTCTGAGCAGGCATCACAGTCCTCTCCATGTCCAAGGCAGTGTTGTAAGCTTCATCAAAGGTTTTTGGTTTACTTGCCATTACATGAGGCTTGATGGTAGGATGAAGATGCTCTATGAAATGGTCCACCCTTCTTTCCTCATCCATCATGTGTCCAAAGCATTCTAGAATGCAGAATTTGTGACCAAAGTCCGCAACAGATGAGTTACCCTGGGTCATGTTGGTGAACTCTCTTTCCTTCTCCTTCTTGGCTGAGACAGGGATGAATCTGGTGGTGAAGATAGTCTTGAAGTCGGTCCACGCCATCGGTTCTTCACTTAAATCTTATCCCATGATATGGTTTTCCCACCATATCTTGATTGCTCCTTCCAAGAGGTGAGTAGCAAAAAGAACCTTCTTGTTTGCATGTACCTCAAGCATGCGGAACCCATTCTCGACTGCCAGCAGCCAAGCCTCTGCTTTGTCGACCACCTCTATCTTATCCTCTCCCCAAAATCTCTTGATGTTTAGCTTGATGAAGTCCAGAATGGTGACTCTAAGTCGGGGATGAATGGGAAGCGGTTCACCATTCTTGTCTCTAGATATGTCCTGGAGGGCCAGAGCGTTGATGGCCTCAGTCATCCTCTTCTATTATTCCATCCATAAGGCGTCAGGGGTGTAAACCACCATTTTCAGTTCTGGGCCTCCAGATTGGTCCTCTTCCACTTTGGCCTCATCCCCGAACATAGGTTCCTCTTCCTGTTCCATCTCGAGGTTTTCAAAGGGTATCAGTTCAGGATCAGGGACTTCACCTGCATCTCCCTCAAGTCTCTTCCTCTTCTTCGAGGATTCACCACCATGGTTCCTCTTCCTCTTCTCAGATGACCCCTTTCCCTTTCCGGAAGGCCCACCACCATTGGTGGCCTCAGGGATAGCAACGGTCTTCACTCGAGCCATCTACATAAGCATACAAACAGACCTTTAGTCTACGTTTAACCTAATTATACTTATGTCGATGACATCTTATTTACGTGTCTTTTATTAATTTGATGGAGGATTCCTTAAATGTTATCATACTTACCCATACCTTGGGAAGGGGGGGAAGAGAGAGAAAACCCTAAATCTTAGAATCCTTAATTGAATTAGGTTTGAGAAGGGATGAAAAAGATTAGAGAGTCCTAAAGGTATCTTATTTCATGTCAGAACCTAAGACATTGGCCAGGCAGTCACACTACATCTGGGAGTCCTTGTGACCAACTAGCGGGGCAGAGGAAAATATTGCCAGCCCCCGGACTGTGATCCTTTTCTAGACACCTCTGTCTTTTGGAAAATCCTCTAATAACTCCCTCAGTTCTACAAAGTTTGTAAAATTTAATAATTATTAAAGATTAAATGAGGAACCAATGCTCTGATACCAAATGTAATGACCCCGCCTCCCAGTAATCCTCAATTAAGGAAGACCAAAAGGTCAGAGCCATTATCCCAATTTTCCAAATCAATGGTTCAACAACTAATCAATAATAATTACTAAATTCTACCAAAACTATACTGGAAAGCTGGAATAAAATAAAATTGTGCATACCTTTTTAAAATCTTAGATTTCTAGACTTCTATCCACAACTGGAGTCTATTCTAACTAATCCTCCTTGTACTTTAATTCATATATTCCCAATGTATCACTTTACTATTTGTCCTTTTCATATTGTACCTAAAACGCCGACAAACAAAACGTCGGTTAGCATAAATGAATATGTCGGTATGTGGGGACAACCAAAATTTCACAAATATTGCTAACAACCTAAATATCACAATTAAGTTATTAAACAATCCAAATAATGTTTTCAATGTGACATTCTCCACCGTGTTTGCCCTAACCCTGGAATACCCTCTCTAGGGTTTTTCCTTTGCACTAGACATAAGGCCACCTTCTCCATCCTAAGCTTGGTGCCTGGGGTCACCTCTCATGGTGCCCAATAGTCATGCAAGAAACATAAGGCCACCTTCTCCATCCTGAGCTTGGTACCTGGGGTCACCTCTCATGGTGCTAATGGTCTTCCCTCTTGGGCTTGACCTAATTGACCTTCCCTCGAGGGCTTGGTCACGCATCATACATCAGGGTGGCATTTAGGTGTGAGAATACACATTTATAATTAATTGTGATAATCATAGTGACTTTAAAGATTTGCATGAATGAACATCCAACAGTTAGGTTTCATCCAATTTGATCAATCATTCGAGAAAACTATATGAAACTAAATCAGTTACTCATAAATAACCACATACATGTACTTCTGATTTTTGAGATAGAATCAACCAAGTAGGAAAATCCAATCAAGCAAGAAAGTACAAGAATCCTAAAATAAACATATAATTTCGTTTTATCAAGATCTATCCAAACCAACTTGCTTCTTAGGATTTCTATTCCTTTTTAGGGTTTCTACCCCTTTTTAGGGTTTCACTTGCAATTAGGGTTTTTCCTTCACTTTTAGTACCACAAACCCTAATTAGACAAAACTACTTATAAAGCCTAAGTTTCTCATCCTATCTCTCCTAACAGGCTTAGGATCATCATTTAACAACATATTTTCAAATTAAATATGATCTTCTCTTCTTTTACCCTAAATTAGGGTTTCTAACCAAATTTTGATACATTTTCCATAAACTTAACATACTTTTGCAAATAAAAACGAAGTTAGGTTCTCAAACCATTTTTATTGTGTTCCTCATATATTTTTGATCAACTTTCATATATTAAGTTTTGTCATTAGAGCTTCCTAGTAACTTCTATAAATTTTACAAGGAAAACATATTTTCTGGAATATTCGAGTAGAGAGGGCTATTTACCAAAATTCCTCAGCCGTTTGATCGATGATCCACTGGTCCACCCTTTGGATCTAATGATCTGCGTCACGTGCCTCAACTCACAAGGTAAATAAGCCGGTCGAGCCTGGAACCGTTGGATCTCTTCACGAGACCACAGTGGACCTCCATCGGACGTCGTCTGCTCCTTGTCTTCTTCCTTTTCTGACACTTGAGTCGCGGCAGCACCGAGGTAGAGTCCTCACCAGAGAGGAATCAATCTAGAGGGACAAAGACAGCTGGGACTCGGGAGGCAGCCGTCTGGGTTCGTGAGGATGTGAGGAATCGAGAGGGGATCTATTTATAGGATTTAGAGGTTCCATTAGGGTTCCCCTATTCTCACCGCCGCCGGTCCCTCAGCCCAATCGGGTGTTTCCTCTAAAACCCTCGAGACACCCTAAGAATAGGGTTGGTTGTGCACAGAATCGCCTCCCAAAGACCCACGTGGTCTTGGGTTTGTGGTAGGTGGGAAGAAATGCAAGGAAATCGCATTGGGAAATCTCAATTTCCCTCTCCCTTTCCTTCTCTGACTCGAGGTGGGTGATGGACAACCACCGTTGGATTCGTGATCCTCTGGACCACACGGGGCATCCAACGGTTGTCATCGCTCCCTTATTTCTAATTTCTTAAAATGAGGGGAAAAGGGTATTAAACAATGGAATCTTGTGAAAATCATATCTCTCTCTGTGTTTATTGTTTTTCACTCAAATTTTAGAAGAAACTCTGTCTTGGAATTATCTACTTGTGTATTAAATTTGAAACCAAAATTCTAAAGGAAAATGGTGTTTCCTTCATATGCAAGTTATTCATTAATAAAACCAAATTAATTGATATTTCCTCTTTCTTTTGCCATTATCTTATCACCTTGGATTCCTTGAACCTCAAGGAACCCTAAAGGCATGAAATCCCATCTCGAGAAATATTCCTTTGCCTTTTTCTCTTATCCTTTATCCCTTTCTTATTTATTCCTTTTATTAGATAAATTCCTTTTTCTTTTATCTTTCTTTTTCTTGTAATTGGGCTCAATAGCCAATAAAGCCCACTAAGCAACCAAATAAGGCTATTGTAAATGAAATCCATCCAATACAAACATATAAATCAACCATTGAGTTCATTTACCTTAAAAAGGAGATTTACAAATCCCATTACATAGTTTAGAAAAAATGAGGTTATAACATCCTCCCTTCCTTATAGGAATTTTGCCCTCAAAATTCGAAAATCAAACAAACATGTCAGGATATGCTTTTTCCATGTCTGTCTTTAGCTCCCATGTGGCCTCATCCTCTCCATGGTGCTTCCAAAGAACCTTTACCATCTCTATATTCTTACATCTGAGTTCTTTCACCTTGGTATCTAGAATCCGCAAAGGTGACTCAGCATAGGTCAGCTTCCCTGGAAGCTCAATAGGCTCAATGCTCAGCACATGGCTCGGATCTTGCACATATCACTTCAGATTTGACACGTGAAACACGTCATGCATCTTACTATACTGAGGGGGTAATGCCAAACGATATGCATCTTCACCAATCCGTTCTAATACCTCAAACGGACCCACGTATTGGGGACTCAACTTTCCTCTGTTCTTGGTTATAGCTCAGAGCGGTCAGATTTTCAGAAATACATGCTCTCCCACAGTGAACTACACGTCAGTCCGCTTCGCATCAGCATATGACTTCTATCGATCCTGGGCTCTCTTCAGCCTCTGCTTGATCAAAGCAACTTTATCAGCATACACTTGGAGTTCATCTGACCTCAACAAGGTCCTCTCACCAACATCACCCCAGTGAAGTGGTGACCGACACAGTCTCCCATAAAGAGCTTCATACTGCGGCATCCCAATACTGGCTTGGTAGCTGTTTTTGTAGGAAAACTCGGCTAAAGGTAAGTATTGTTCCCACGATCCACCCCAATCAAGCATACAAGCTCTCAATAGATCCTCTAATGTTTGGATCGTCCTCTCTGACTGACCATCCGTCTCGGGGTGATAAGTGGTACTAAACTTCAACCTTGTACCAAGTTCCTCTTAAACTTGCTTCCACAACTTGGAAGTAAACTTTGGGTCTCTATCTGAGATTATGGAACTGGGTACGCCATGCAAACATACTATCTCTCTAATATACAGCTCAGCTAGATCTGACACCTTGGTAGTGGTCTTTAGGGCAAGGAAGTCTGTTGACTTGGTAAGGTGATCTACCACAACCCATATCGCATCATGACCTTTCTTGGTTCGGGGTAGACCCACCACGAAATCCATGGTGATCTGTTCCCATTTCCACTTTGGAATCTCTATCGACTGTAAAAGTCTACAGGGTCATTGGTGTTCAGCCTTCACCATCTGGCACATAAGACAGCTGGCCACATATGCTGCAATGTCTCTCTTCATTCCTGGCCACCAAAAAAACCTCTGCAGGTCCTTGAACATCTTGGTAGTTACTGGGTGCACCATGTACTTAGAACCATGAGCCTCTTACAATATATGTTCCCTTAGCGGTGAATCCTCAGGAACCCATATACGATTCTCAAATCTAATCCCTCTGTCTACCCCCACTGAGAGACGGGTTTATGGCTTCTTCATCAAGCTCTTCATATTGTCGAGTTCCCCACTAACCAACTGTGTTGCCACTATCTCACCTAACAACTCTAACTGAATCTGGATGTTGGCCAGTCGGACTCGATCCTCTAGTGGTAGTGGAGTCCATTCAACCAGCTCCTTTAAGCTCTTCCATTGACTGGACAAAATAGTTGCACACCTGAGCTATTTTTGACTCAAAGCATCAGCTACAACATTCTCCTTACAAGGATGATAGGCGGTGGTGAAGTTGTAATCCTTCGTGTACTCCATCCATCATCGTTGTCATAGGTTCCAGTCTCTCTGTGTCAGAAGGTACTTCAAACTCTTATGGTCGGTGAGGATCTCAAAGGTAGCACCGTATAGGTAATGCAGCCATATCTTCAATACATGGATGATAGCATCCAGTTCTAAGTCATGTGTTGGGTAATTCACCTCATTGGGCTTGAGTTTTCAGGAAGCATATGCAACCACATGTCAGTCTTGTTCCAACACACAACCAAGTCCCATCTTGGAAGCATCGGTGAATATCACAAAACCCTCATTGTCGGAAGATAGGGTCAACACTGGGGCAGTGGTCAACTTCTCCTTTAGCTCCTGGAAATGAGCCTCACATACATCGGACCACACAAACTACACATCCTTCCGAATCAACATGGTCAGCGGCAAGACGGTCTTCAAGAAATCCTTGATGAAGCGTCGATAGTATCTGGCCAACCCCATGAAGCTGCGAATCTCAGAGGGGTTCTTCGCTGCAGGCCAGTCTCGAACTATCGACACTTTGGTTGGTTCTACGGTGATCGTTCCTCCTGATATGATGTGTCTGAGAAACATGACTTGTTCTATCTAAAACTCACATTTCAAGATCTTTCTGTAAAACTTCTACTTTCTCAGGATATCAAGGACTCTACCCAGATGGTCACGGTGCTGGGCTAGATCATCGGAGTACACCAAGATATCATCTATGAACACTACTACAAAGGAATCAAGGAATGGTAGGAACACACTATTCATAAGGTTCATAAAGACACTGGGTGCATTGGACAAACCAAACGGCATGACCACAAACTCATAATGGCCATATCGGGTTTGGAAAGTCATTTTAGGTATATCCTCACTTCTCACTCTCCCCTGGTAGTATCCTATCCTCAAATCAATCTTGGAAAAGACTCGAGCTGTTTTGAGTTGGTCAAACACGTCATCTATCCTGGGTAAAGGGTACTTGTTCTTAATGGTCACCTGGTTGATCATCCGATAATCAATACACATCCGGAGCGATCCATCCTTCTTCTTCACAAAGAGGACTGGTGCTCCCCATGGTGATGTACTGGGCTGGATAAAACCTTTATCTAACAACTCCTGCAACTGGGTTTTCAACTCGAGAAACTCGGCGGGGGCCATTCTATAGGGTGCCTTAGATATAGGGTTAGTTCTCAGAGCTAACTCAATGGAGAAATCCACCTCTCTCTTAGGGGGAATCTGTAACATCCCAGGATTTGAGACCTCAGATAACATGATCTTAAAAGGAATGATTGGACTACCCATATCACCAAGGTGCACCTCCTTTTCCGGGAGCCCATCACTAAAGAACTCCATAGTTAAGCGTGCTCAGCTTGGAGTAGTACTAGGATGGGTGACCAGTCGGGAAGTTGATCCTGGCTTGCGCGTCAGTGTGGACAAAGTGTGCAGTTAAGGCTAGTGGTGGTTTGTGGGGCCAGTCATCATTCCTGAAACTCTACTAGAGCCTAGGGCAGTGGGCCCAGCCATTACAAATGGTATCAGAGCCATAACCCCTCCAGTAGGTGGGGCCCACATGGGCATGTGGCATGCCAGTCTTGAGTCGTGCGGTCCAGGCAAGTTGGAAAGGGCTATCCGTAGAGATGAGATGGAGCCGCCCTTGCGCTGGTAGCCATGAACGGGAGTTGGGTGTCCATGGGCCATTGTCGGTTTGTACTGAAATGGGGTCAGATTATGAGGTCGTATAGTTGAGCCTTGACGAGGATGTCAAGAGTCTAAGTGGGGGAGATTGTAACATCCCAGGATTTGAGACCTCAGATAACATGATCTTAAAAGGAATGATTGGACTACCCATATCACCAAGGTGCACCTCCTTTTCCGGGAGCCCATCTGTTATGACCCGTTTCAAAGCTTATCGGTAAGCATCATGATTTGAGTATAATTAAAGTTATTTGAGCTAACCTAAGTGCTCATGTGATGGTTAGTGCATTAATAACTTAATTTAGTTGAATCAAGCACATAAGATTAATTAGTGCATAATTATGATGATTAATTTGAGTAAAGTGATGATTGAATGCAATTTGAAACTTTAAACCAGAGAAATAGTAAAATTAGTATGATATATTGCTATGAGGGCATAGAGAAATTCGCGCTTGAAATAATGCAAAAGAAATCCTGTTATTTGGACCTCCAAATCAATAGTTATGACCTTTTCTGTTTTTAGGGTCAAACTTGCAATTTTGCCATTTATTTAGCTTTATAACCCTCCTTCCTTTATCCTTTCTTCCTGATCATCATCCCGATTCAATGCAAACCGCTTAAAGCGGCGCTCTGTAGCAGGTCTCGACCGAGCAGCTGAAGGAAATCGCTCATGGCGATTTTAGGGCGATTGAACCAGCGACCAAGCTCCCTCCATCCCTGACCTTCCATCCCTTCTTCTTCTTTGCCAATCAAGGTTGACACTGGGTGGCACCCTACCTACAGCCATACCGCAGCATAGAGCTGCGGCCAGCAGCAGGAGCACCTGTGGGCACGGCGAAAGCTTCAAATCAAGGTCATGGACCTCGGCTAGGAGGTCTAAATAAGAAACCGCCGTCAATTTAGCTTGGAGCAACACTTAGCTGAGGTATTCAGTTGGGCGTGCGGCTGTTGTATATAGCAGGACCGTGAACAGGAAGAATAGGAAGCTAAATCAAAGGAAGAAGACAATAGAAATCCACCCGGAAACAGGCCCTGGGCACATCTCCGGACGAATCCGGACAGTCCAAATCACTGTGAGTAGGGTTTCATTTATTTATCATTAATAAACTCAGGCGTTTGAATATTTTCTGTTTTGTGCGCGAATTACGCTGATAATGGGCGTTATCAGGCGTCGGTCAGCGTTTGGCGTCGCCCGACTTTTTATTTCATAAAATGCTTCTAGACGTTATTATATGATTATAATTTAGCATTTGAACAGTATGGATTGAATCAGTAGATTTATATGGTTCATTGGAACCTAAATTGCTCATTTGAATGTTGAAATTAGAAATTCATGTCTGAAAATGGTATGGTTTGGGTATGAACCCAGACAATGAAGATTTCTGATAAATTATCAGATGTACGATTTCAAAGTTGATATGAATACATAAAAATATGCAAGAAAACCCTAATTGCATATATCTTTTGACGTTAATATGTGTAAATTAATATTTACATGAAATGGCACATTTCTCTAAAATATTACCAGAAATTCTCAAGTATTGTTATTAAATTGTGTTGTGATGTGTAATTAACTCTTAATTGAGTTAAGTGATGCACAAACTAGGATTAGGGTTAATGTGCACATTTTTCGAGAATTTTAGAGAATTGATAATTGTTGAGTATGATTCTCATATGTGAAGTAAATTTCTTTAATTTGTGCAATAAGATGTTTAATTGCATAAATTCGCTATGTATGTGCCAAATTGAAATAAGTTGGGCTATTTATGCATTTCTAATTTGTCCGAATGCATGGTATGATAATTTCTCAGAAATTACAATGATTTGAAATATATTGCTCTGTCGGTTTAGAATGAAAGTGTAGTGTGATCTGATCTGAAATTACTAAATGTGGTATCATAGAGAAACCAGAGTTCGGAACAAGAACATGAGTTATGTATTTCAGATTAATGTGTTCTATAATAATAAAATAATAGACTTAGGTGCCCCAACACCGTAGAACCTCATTGCGCGGTCTGTACCTTTTGGGTGAAACGACCTACCTAGCGTGTGTCTAGATGGTCGGTGACTCGTGTTCAACAATAATCCGTGCGTGTGTCACGGTGGCACGAGGACAGAAAGGCAGTGTTCAACAATAATCCGTGCGTGTGTCACGGTGGCACTAGAGTAAATAGGGGTTATTCAACAATAATTTGTGTGTGTGTCATGGTGGTAACCCAGACCCTCTGACTGTGCACTACAGGTTGCGGGAGGAGTCCAGAGCACTCAGAGTTAGTGCAATGAGGCCCTTGTGAGCCTGAGAGTCCTGTGCAGACCAGGACGAGAAGTCAGACTTAGCATTTCCCGGGTGTGTCGCTAAGTCTTGTACGGTGGGATCGTAGTTCGCTACAGATCTTCATATGCAGAGTGCGCTGCATATGTTTGGGGCATAATAATATAAAAGTGTAATCATATAGGATCATAGTAAATTTAATATGTCAGGAGATTTGAACTTTTGTGCCAATTCTCTATAACTGTTTATTTGTTTAAAATATCTGTTGTTAAATAGAAATGTGATTATTATCTGTAAATATGCTATGTCATTAGAACTGCCCTGCTTAGTATTGCACTTATGCTTTAATTCAATTTTATATATCTGACGAGTTGTTTAGTGATAGCTAAATGAAATGCTATTCACTGAGCGAGTAGGCTCACTCCTCTACTCAAACATTTTTAGGTCAACAACATCATCAAGAATCTGAAGGATTTTTCCATCCTAGTTTTTGGCAGTAGAAGGTATATGTAGTTAGTTTAGTTAGAGGTCTCTTAGTCCTTTCCCCTCGGTCCTTGGGACATGGTGTGGGTGAGAGAGAGTATGTATGGCAAATGTGTAAAAGATGTAAATTAACTGTTATGTTTTACTTTCTGTTAAACAATGTTACATGTTGTAAACTTTGTTTATGTTATCTAGCCAGTTTAATTGAAATGCTTGCGCAATAGTTTATTATGTTTTAGTTTACAGCAATAATCCAGATATCATTACGAGGTTTTAAAAAGAAAAAGTTCTCAGTGATTTGTTTATGTGATAATCCCTCCGTCGCGCCCTAATCTCGTGATTAGTGGTTAGTGTGAGATCGGGGTGTGACACCATCACTAAATAACTCCATAGTTAAGCGTGCTCAGCTTGGAGTAGTACTAGGATGGGTGAACAGTCGGGAAGTTGATCCTGGCTTGCACGTCAGTGTGGAAAAAGTGCGCAGTTAAGGCTAGTGGTGGTTTGTGGGGCCAATCATCATTCTTGAAACTCTACTAGAGCCTAGGGCAGTGGGCCCAGTCATTACAGAATCTATGGTAGATCATCTGGAAACACGTCTGCATACTCCCAAACCACCTCTATCTCCTCCAAGGGTTACATCATGATCTCAGGTTCAATAACTATGGCTAGGTAAGCTTGGCAACCTTTGGATATCATCTGCTTAGCCTTCAAGGCTGACACATAAAGGCTGGTAGTTGCATCTATCCTTCCTCGAATGGTGAAGTGTTGATGTCCAGGCTTCCTAATAAGAATCTTCTTCTCCCTACAGTCAATCTGGGCTCCATAGGTGTACAGACAATCCATACCAATGATTACATCAAAATCATTCATATCGAGGAGGATGAAGTCAATGGGAAGTTCATGGTTCATATACTTAACTGGAAAGACAGGGGTTTTTAAAAGAGATGTATATATGCGACCACTCGGGGTTGTGACATCCAAAACATAACCTAAATCCTTGATGTCCAAACAAAGCATAGTTGCTAGATTTCTCAAAATAAAAGTATTAGTAGAACCAAAATCAAAAAGAGCTTTTACATTTTGTCCCATGACTTCAAGCATGCCTACATAGATCATACCATATCAGATAGCTATTACATGATCTACTAAACTGAAAGGAAAACTCTATGGGTTATTACCCTTGATCAACCTATTAGCATTCACCTGGGCTTCTTCATTGTCGATGGCGAATACTCTAGCTTGCCTTCTCTCTCCAACAGGGGGACCTCTAGCTGGTGCTACCTCCAACTGGTGCTCCTCCTCCTGTTGGGGGTGATGCTGCCACTGGATATACTGCCACTGGACCTCTCAGATTAGGCAGAGGACAGTTGGTGATGAAGTGTCCCTCTTGCTGGCAACATTATAACACCCTCTTCTCAAAGCGGCACTTCCCAGGATGTGTCTTTCCGTAGGTACGACACTTCAGGAAGTGATTCTCACCCTGTGGCTTTCCTTTGTGTCCATGCTTGCCCTTATTGTGATTACACCCTTGTCCTTTCTTATGGTCATTCTTCTATCCCTGAGTTCCTTCAGTAAAACCCAGATATCCTTTGGAAGGGTTCTGAGCAGGTATCACAGTCCTCTCCATGTCCAAGGCGGTGTTGTAAGCTTCAGCGAAGGTTTTTGGTTTACTTGCCATTACATGAAATGGTCCACCCTTCTTTCCTCATCCATCATGTATCCAAAGCGTTCCAGAATGCCGAACTTGCAACCAAAGTCCGCAACAGTTGAGTTATCTTGGGTCATGTTGGTGAACTCTCTTTCCTTCTCCTTCTTGGCTGAGACATGGATGAATTTGGCGGTGAAGATAGTCTTAAAGTTGGTCCACACCATCAGTTCTTCACTTAAATCTCGTCCCATGATATGGTTTTCCCACCATATCTTGGCTGCTCCTTCCAAGAGGTGAGAAGCAAAAAGAACCTTCTTTTTTGTATGTACCTCAAGCATGCGGAACCCATTCTTGATTGTTAGTAGCCAAGCCTCCACTTTGTCGACCACCTCTGTCTTATCCTCTCCCCAGAATCTCTCAATGTTTAGCTTGACAAAGTCCAGAATGGTGACTCCAAGTGGGGGATGAACGGGGAGCAGTTCACCATTCTCGTCTCTAGTTATGTCCCTAAAGGCCAGAGCATTGATGGCCTCAGTCAGCCTCTTCTACTGTTCCATCCATAAGGCGTCAGGGGTTCGAACCACCATTGTCAGTTCTGGACCTCCAGATTGGTCCTCTTCCACTTTGGCCTCATCCTCTAACATAGGTTCCTCTTCCTGTTCCATCTCGAGGTTTTCAAAGGGTATCGGTTCAGGATCGGGGACTTCACCTACAGCTCCCTCAGGTCTCTTCCTCTTCTTCGAGGATTCACCACCATGGTTCCTCTTCCTCTTCTCAGACGACCCATTTCCCTTGTGGGAAGGCCCACCACCATTGGTGGCCTTAGGGATAGCAACAATCTTCACTCGAGCCATCTACATAAGCATACAAACAAAACTTTACTCTACGTTTAAATTAATTATACTTATGTCGATGACATCTTATTTACGTATCTTTTATTAATTTGATGGAGGATTCCTTAAACGTTATCATACTTATCCATACCTCAAGAGGGTGAGGAAGAGAGAGAAAACCCTAAATCTTAGAATCCTTAATTGAATTAGGGTTGAGAAGGGACGAAAAAGATGAGAGAGTCCTAAAGGTACCTTATTTTGAGTCAGAACCTAAGACATTGGCCAGGCAGTCACACTACACCGGGGAGTCCTCGTGACTGACTAGCGGGGCGGAGGAAAATATTGCCAGCCCCCGGACCGTGATCCTTTTCTAGACACCTCTATCTTTCGGAAAATCCTCTAATAACTCCCTCAGTTCTACAGAGTTTGTAAAATTTAATAATTACTAAAGATTAAATGAGGAACCAATGCTCTTATACCAAATGTAACGACCCTGCCTCCCGGTAATCCCCAATTAAGGGAGACCAAAAGGTCAAAGCCATTATCCCAATTTTCAGGATCAATGGTTTGGCAAATAATCCATAATAATTACTAAATTCTACCAAAACTATACTGGAAAGCTGGAATAAAATAAAACTTTGCATACCTTTTTAAAATCTTGGATTTCTAGACTTCTATCCACAACTGGAGTCTATTCTAACTAATCCTCCTTGTACTTTAATTCATATATTCACAATGTATCACTTTTCTTTTGTCCTTTTCATATTGTACCTAAAACGCCAACAAACAAAACGTCGGTCAGCATAACTGAATATGTCAGTATGTGGGGACAACTAAAATTTCACAAATATTGCTAACAACCTAAATATCACAATTAAGTTATTTAACAATCCAAATTACATTTTCAATGTGACATTCTCCACCGCTTTTGCCCTAACCTTGGAATACCCTCTCTAGGGTTTTTCCTTTGCACTAGACATAAGGCCACCTTCTCCATCCTGAGCTTGGGGCCTGGGGTCACCTCTCATGGTTCCCGGTAGTCATGAAAGAAACCTAAGGCCACCTTCTCCATCCTGAGCTTGGTACCTGGGGTCACCTCTCATGGTGCCCAATGGTCTTCCCTCTTTGTCTTGACCTAATTGACCTTCCCTCCAGGGCTTGGTCATGCATCATACATCAGGGTGGCATGTAGGTGCGAGAATGCACATTTATAATTAGTTGTGATAATCATAGTGACTTTAAAGATTTGCATAAATGAACATACAATAGTTAGGTTGCATCCAATTCTATCCATCATTCGAGAAAACTCTTTGAAACTAAATCAGTTACTAATAAATAACCACATACATGTACTGCGAATTTTTGAGATAGAATCAACCAAGTAGGAAAATCCAATCAAGCAAGCAAGTACAAGAATCCTTAAATAAACATACAATTTCCTTTTATAAAGATCTATCCAAACCAACTTGCTTCTTAGGATTTCTATTCCTTTTTAGGATTTCTACCCCTTTTTAGGGTTTCACTTGCAATTAGGGTTTTTCCTTCACTTTTAGTACCACAAACCCTAATTAGACAAAACTACTTATAAACCCTAAGTTTCTCATCCTATCTCTCGTAATAGGCTTAGGATCATCATTTAACAACATATTTCCATATTTTTGAATTAAATATGATCTTCTCTTCTTTTACCCTAAATTAGGGTTTCTAGCCAAATTTTAATACATTTTCCATCAACTTAACATACTTTTTCAAAAATAAACGAAATTAGGTTCTCAAACCATTTTTATTCTGTTCCTCTTATTTTTGTGATCAACTTTCATATATTAAGTTTTGTCATTAGAGCTTCCTAGTAACTTCTACGAATTTTACAAGGAAAACATATTTTTTGGAATATTCGAGCAGAGAGGGCTATTTACCAAAATTCCTCGACCGTTTGATCGATGATCGGATGGTCTGCCCTTTGGATCCGACGCTCCACATCGTGCACCTCCACTCGCGAGGTTAATAAGTCGTCCGAGCCTGGGACCGTTGGATCTCTTCGCGAGACCACGGTGGACCTCGATCGGACATTGTCTGCTCCTCGTCTTCTTCCTTTTTTGACGCTCGAGCTGTGGCGGCACCAAGGTAGAGTCCTTGCCGGAGAGGGATCAATCTAGAGGGAGAGAGAGAGAGTCGGGACTCGGGAGGCAGCCGTCTGGGTTCGTGAGGATGTGAGGAATCGAGAGGGGGTCTATTCATAGGATTTGGGGGCTCCATTAGGGTTCCCCTATTCTCTCCATCACCTGTCCCTCGACCCAATTGGGCGTTTCTTCTAGAACCCTCGAGACACCCTAATAATAGGGTTGGTTGTGCTCGGAATCGCCTCCCAAAGACACTCGTGGTCTTGGATTTGTGGCAGGTGGGAAGAAATGCGAGGAAATCACATTGGGAAATCTCGATTTTCCTCTCCCTTTCCTTCTCTGACTCGAGGTGGGCGATGGACAGCCACCGTTGGATCTGTGATCCTCTGGACCATGCGGGGCATCCAATGGTTGTCATCGCTCCCTTATTTCTAATTTCTTAAAATGAGGGAAAAGGGGTATTAAACAATGGAACCTTGTGAAAATCATATCTCTCTCCTTGTTTATTATTTTTCACTCAAATTTTAGAGGAAACTCTATCTTGGCATTATCTACTTGTGTATTAAATTTGAAACCAAAATTCCAAAGTAAAAGGGTGTTTCCTTCATATGCAATTTATTCATTAATAAAACCAAATTAATTTATATTTCATCTTTCTTTTGCCATTATCTTATCACCTTGGATTCCTTGGACCTCAAGGAACCCTAAAGGGAAGAAATCCCATCTCAAGAAATATTCCTTTTCCTTTATCCCTTTCTTATTTATTCCTTTATTAGATAAATTCCTTTTTCTTTTATCTTTCTTTTTCTTGTAATTGGGCTCAATAGCCAATAAAGCCCACTAAGCAACCAAACAAAGCTATTGTAAATGAAATCCATACAATACAAACAAATAAATCAACCATTGATTTCATATATCATAAAAAGGAGATTTACAAATTCCATTACATAGTTTAGGAAAGATGAGGTTATAACAAAGAGAGAAGGAAACTTCCTCACACTTGGGTCTACCTTGTCAAAACATGGCATATGACCCTTGTGATGAGGGGTTTCTCTTCCAAAACGACCACCATGGAGGATTCATGGTCTAAGGCTGATAAAATAGAATAAGATGGGGTAAAAATTTCAAGGAAAATGAGGTCAAGGAAAGGTATACACTTACCAAGGCTAAAGATGAGCAAGAATCACCACATGCAAGGGTTCTTGATCACCAAGGCTACCGGGATCAACCCTCCTTGCTCCACCAAGCTCCAAGGATGAGCAAAAGAGAGGGAGGAAGAAGGAAGGTCGAAAAGGGTCACTTGAATGGAGAGAAGAGAATTTTTGTAGAAAAGGGAGGAGAGAAGTAGGGTGAGAGATGAGGAGTCAACAAGATAGGGCTCCAAAGGGACACTTGTCCACCCAAGAAACCAACATGCAATCACTTAAAACACATATGAACAAGATGGTGATACAACCTATGTTGGGTCTCGACCAGACTTGATCCCCAACATATGGTTTTGGTTGAGACAGTCCAAGGACACACCACATGGTCGTGACATAGGTCGAGACAACCAACAAGGTGCACATGGTCAAGGCACACCAAAACCCTAGAAACCCTAATCACCACTAGGGTGTCACCACTCAACCAAGGCCCAACCAAGGCACCCCAAATCACCAAACTCTGTCTCATGAAGACAAGAGAGAGGAGAAACACTCTAGAGGTGGCAAATTGTAAGATAACCCTTATATTTGGATAAATTGCAATTTGACCCAAAATAAGCACACAAAGCACAAACATCATCCAAACAAGCTCAAACTGAAGACTTAAGCTCTCCCTAAGATCTAAAAGCATACCAAATTATTAGATCAAGGTTCTAAGCATTTCATCAAGCCAAAGAAAATAGGATTAACCCAAAACACAGGTCAGGGGTCTTACAGTATATATAATGCACTATATGTTTTATATATTGATACGTAGTACATACGTTTATAGTTGGGATTTAAATGATTTTTATTAAATATGTTTGATTAACAAATCACACTCATTTTCCATCGAAAATGTTTACCCGTGGTGATATGACAGCCATATGGATTGATTATGTTTTCTATACTCAATATTTGAAGTTTGCAGGTTTAGTGCTCTAATCATGATTTGTTTGTGAAAGAGGAGAGGAGAGAGGTGGAATGCATGTACTTAGTTACCTTTGAGCCCATTTAGTCAATACTCATCTATTGCATTGCATTTATCATTTCTTGATTATGAAAAAAAATTGTGAAGAGACTGAGTTGGAGCATACTTGAGGGCAAGTACGTTTTAAGTTTGGGGTGGTGATACAACCCTATTTTAGGGCTTCATCTTGTGTCATATTGCATTTCAATCACATCTATACATGTTAGAGTACATGTTATTTCCCCTAATAAGTGGTTTCATGTAAAATTCACTTATAACCATTATTTGCATGTTATTCTGACATTTGGACCATGCTTGGATGGAAGAGAGAGAGAAGGATTTATCCTAGGTTTTCTCTACCCTTAGAGAGATCCAAAGTTAAGTCCAAGGCTCCCTCAACCTACCCTTAGTAGCCAAAGATCAATTAAAGCAGAGATGTATAAGGAAACACAAAGATTCAAGTCAAAGTGTTGATATAGAGACCAGCACGTCCGTGGTGCCACAGAACGGTCGTGCTAGCTCACTCAAAACCAACAAAGTCTACAATTGAAAACTACACTCAGCAGCATGATCGTGCTACCTAGCATGGTCGTGGAACAAGACAATATAATGGTCGTGCCACTTTGCACGGCCGTGTAGCAGCCCATACAGAATGTCCATGGAGCCAAGAACGGGCAGAGCATCCCAAGCCACCACGGTCATGCTACCCTTACCCCACCATAGTCGTGGTGACCACCACAGTCGTGTCACTTCATGTACAAATCCACCGCTATCACTGTCATTTTTCACCTCAGTCGTTCTGTCCCACAATGATCGTGGTCAGCCCTACCCATCACAGCCGTCGTGACCACCACGACCATGCTACTCACAAAAAACTAGCCACTTTTGCACTGCATTTCCCGCTTCACCCCTACTTGACCTATTGCTTCCTCCTCACCTATATATATATATATGTGGGTGGCATCTAGAGGTCAAGGTTGGCCACCCCTAGCTCGTATCACTCCATTTTCACCCCTTAGCCATTTCCAACTCCATTTCACTCCATTTCCACCATAAAAACCCCCATTTCCAAGCCCTCTATCCACTTCCCATCGTCATTCCACATCACTACACCCAAGAAGGAGGAGGAGGTCAACTTGTAGCAACTAAAGAGGAGGATTCACTCATATACACCGAGATCCATGGCTACTTTTTCCCCTTTCTCCTCTCTTTTTGTATTTTGCATTTCCATGAGTAGCTAGGCCCCTTAGGTGGGCTGTTTGGGGCCAAAAATGTTACTTTGATACCATTTTAGAGGGAAATAATATGTAAAAATTGTAATTTTGTTTGATAAATGATTATGTTCTATTTCTATCTCACTCTTCATCAATTTCTTGTTGGTTTGTGCTTGAAATCACCTAGGAATCTAGGGAAATTACTTATATGTGTGAATTTTTGGATTTGCTCCTAGGTCCAATTCATGGATCCCTAGCTAGCCACCCATCTTCCTACATGCTAAGCATTTCTCCTCACCCTATCAGAGAGATCTAGGTATCTAGTTTTGATGAATTTAGTGTGATTAGATTAGAGCTTTATCAAGACTAGAATGTGAGTGATGTGAGGCTTAAAAGCTAATTCCACTCCCATTACTATCCTCAGCCCCAAATCATCCTAACATCCCTTAAACTATAAATCTAGGCCAGTTTAAATTATAATTGAATTGCACCTAAACCCTAACCCAATTGAGCCTCGTAAGGGTAGTAGGAGGTGTTAGGGACTAGTTCCCCTATACACAACCTATCATATCAATGCCCAGTTAGTAGCCTAGGGCAATTCATTAGACTCTAGCTTGTTGTTTGGTTTGGTAATCTAAATGAAAGCATAATGTTCACATTTTACCCTCTAACCTAATTGATAAGTGCATCCCCCAAACAGCCCACACATCCTTTTATTGCATTAAAACCCTAATTTCCTTCTTGCTTAGCTAGTGTTAGATTAGTTAGTTTATACTTTCTTAGTTAACTTCTTCCCTTGTTCTTGCTTTTCTCTTGCTATTTTAGGTCTTTAATTGCTCTTTTGCCCTATTTTCTAGCTTAGTGTAGTGTAGATCTCTTCCTGTTCTCCCCATCATGGCTTTCTCTTTTCCTTTCTTACCTTGTCTTGTCTTTCTCATTAGAATTAACTGTCTAGGGTTAACTCAGGTTTTTGTCTTGTTTGCTTTCCTTTAATCGCTTTCTTGTTCAACTCTTAGTGTAATCAACAAATCAGCTTCAAACCCTTCAACCGACTCTGCAATAGGAACCTAGCCCAAAACTAACCTAGCTCTAGTGCCCCCTTTTCTCCATGTGGATCGGCCATATACTTGTCATCCTCCTATACTACGACACAACCCCGTGCACTTGTAGGTGTAATGTTTTAGTTTATACGAGTGTGTTAAGTTTAGGTACCTTATATATTTGGAAAGTTATCCCAAGTGTGTTCTGATGTCGTGGGGCACATCTAGTCAAATCTAATTGATTAGTGTGTGCACCTCTGGCGGGACGCACCAGGTAGTAAAAAGGTCATACTTGTGAGAAAGAAAATAGGGACACAATTCCATGTAATAGAACCAACCACTAAATATATAATTGTGTTTCCTTACATGTTGTATTGGTTGTTGTATGTTAAAATATTATTAGATAAGGTTTTGTATTTGTGCATTGTAGTACGTTGAACCAAGCTATGTATAGTTGGAGGATATTATAAGATACATATAAAGTATTGTAAATTATATATTGTATACTAGAAAATAATACAATGCATATTGCATAACATTGATAAATGTATTGTACAATGTATATATGATGTACGTGTTTTTTACATATCAATGAATATTAGAGAAGTTAATAACTGTGAATAAAAAACAATTAGAGATGTTCAATTAACAAATAACATGTATTCACCATGCTTGGGTGTGGTTGGGAAGTCGATGGCCGATAGGGACCATTTTCCATTACGCTAATCACCCGAATATGAAGTGTGATAAAATAGTAATGATGTTTTTGATGGTTAAAAAAAGGTTTGATTCTTGTGAGCTTTCCTCTTGCATATATATATATATATATATATATATATATATATATATATACATGATAATATATTTTTAAAACAAACCACTAAAAGCTTTCTTGCAGTGGACTATAGTGATTGGAGAACAACGTGAGAGAAGTGCATGGCTTGACCATGTATTGAACTAAACCTAACTAGAGCTAGAATTTTTGGCAACCTCATGTAGTGGTGTTTTTTAAAATTGTGGTGTATTTTAGTTTTTATACTTTGTAAGTGCAAATTTTGTTGTACAGATGCATATATATAACCCCATCAAAGCTAAACTCCATTTTTGGCTAGATAAAAGATGAGATCTTTTATTAAGAAGGTTGAATCAAGCTATCATACTCGAGGTGAGTGTTTGATCCCATGATCCCACGTAGGAAGATGAACTTTTATTGACAAGAGAATGTGTCTGAAAGGATTCTCTTTGCTATATTCATTTCATTATTTTTAGATAGAATTCCATTCAATTGTTGATTGGAGACCAAGGTGCTTCACACTGAGCTTCTGACAATCTCATCATGAATGCAAGGTAAACATACCACAACTTTCTTCAAGAAGTTGGCCACATTCATGCAACCTTTGCATTTTCTAGTGAATTCAACTCTCCTAGTGTGCCCCCTTGGCCAACCCGCAACCTTCGGCTTCTTCGAGAATCCCACTCATGTGTGGTCAGTTCTTAGCTCGACAATCCACTGCTAAGTTTGTTGTATAGTTTTGAGTAGCATTTGGATAGCTTAGTGAGTGCATGTGGTATTGTTAGGGTAATTTTTAGATATTACAATTTATACCATTGAAAAGAAATATGTGCGCATGTGTTTTAGTTGCATTGTCTTTGGATATACAAAATATGATTTTGCGATTACAATAAAAATAATATTTTTTTACAAATATTAAATAATATAGCAAGAGGTATAGAGAAAATAATTAAAAAAGCAATTATACTTATAGATAGGTATATATAGTGCACACAGCAATGTGATGCAGTTGAGCAACATTTGACCTAATATATGCATTTTTGCATATATTTTATGTAATATTATCAATTCAAAAATATGGGATGAGGTATGTATATGTGACGCATAACGTTTTATGCTGAGCCAAGTGATATGCATGGAATGCATTCAAGCCATTGTATATTGTAGACTACTTATGGTAACATTTTCCTCAAATACTAGAGAGTTCTATATTGTATATTGTAAGATTATCATTTGATAGTGTGTATTGTATATTGTATATTGTATATTGTATGCTCTTGTGTGAGGTATTGTGTTTTATTTACATGAATTCATATGCCTTGTATGTTAAGATACTTAAGGAGAGTGGTTCAGCACTAGATGTGTTAAGTAGATTCAAATGACCGCACTTATCCAATATGGTAGTAGGAAACCTGACACATTTTTAGGAGTATAATTACCAAAGTTGATTTTGTTGCGGCTAATGACAGAGTTGTAAATAACTGGTGGTATATGTGTATATTTGTCGTCTTGAATCAATCGTTACACTGTCAAATATACGTTGTATGTGTTGTATGTT
The DNA here is from genome assembly GCA_963693085.1 of Alisma plantago-aquatica. Lineage (NCBI taxonomy): Eukaryota > Viridiplantae > Streptophyta > Magnoliopsida > Alismatales > Alismataceae > Alisma > Alisma plantago-aquatica. Next base: position 376,950,204 of record OY856409.1, on the reverse strand, counting down.
GTATATCGCATATTTTATCTTCCTCTATGAGGTATTGTACAATGTTTGCATGAATATTATTGTAGTTTGTTTACATGAAAGTGGGGTGAGAAGGATATGGTTAATAACTGATTAACCGAATGATTAATTTATTTTGGACAATTTGGTTAATTCAGTTAATTTTGATTAATTTATTTTGATTAACTGATTAAACAATTAATTGGATGGTTAAAATTATTTTCTATTTGGTTAACTGAATTATTCGAATAGTAAAAATTTATTAATGAAAACAAATATTCTACACATATATACCTATATACTTGTACTTGTATTTGGAAAACCGTCTACATTTGCATACTTATCACATTTTCATAAAATGTGCATTTCTGAATCTATATGTATTACTACTATAGTATAATAATTATATGTTGTATGAGTATTTTCATATAATACTGCTACAAGAGTGTTATTCGGTTATCCAAATTAACTGACCGAATGATCGAATTAACCGTTAACCGATTAACAATGACTGAAATGACCGATACTTATATGGTTAGATTAATGATTAAAATCTCACAACACAAATTAACCATTTCACTAAACCAAATTAACCAGAATCGGTCGAGTTAACGAAATGCTCACCCCTACTTCAAAGAATTTGCTTGTATGATAATTGATACTTGTAGAGACTCGTCAAAATACTAGACAAAGTCAATTGTAGAAATGATATGTTATATATGCTTTGTGACATATCCCTATTGGGTGGGTGTGGTGGTAGGAAACCGGAAACATTTCCCATGACAGTAATAACGAAACGTTAAATGCATCCCCTGCGGCAGAGCGAGTCTAGGGTTGGAAATGCAAACGAAACGGGTTGAGTTCCTGTAGCTCCCTCCAGCTCGCTAGCCAACCGGCGACGGAGTGACGGTGGTGCTCCTCCTTGGAATAACAAACTGGGTAACAGGATTTGGTTGTAGTGGGGCATGGTGCACGAGGTAAGAGATGAGATGAGTGTGCATGGGGGTTGTCCAGATAGTTAGTTATTTGCAGGTTGCCAGCTAGCCAAGCAAAAGCAAGTTGATTCCTCCACCTCTCTTCCTTCCCTCTCCCCTGTCATGGCGGTCAGCAGCTACTCGCTGGCCAGCTTGCTAACGTGCAGGCGTTCCTCGAATATCGTCAAATCACCTGGCAACAGAAGCTGCACACGGCCAACTGCACTGCGGTTCTCTGCTCACACGAGCAGTGCAGCTGAGAGCACCCTTCGTCTTCTTCAGTATAAATGTTGTCCCCGTGTGCTTGAAGTATAACCCCTCAAGATTCGGTCAGTGCATGTTAATTACGAGTTAGTTGTGTGTGTGTGTTGGGGGGGGGTCCACATTGCGAACACTAAACAGTCAACAATGCAGATAGATATGTTTTATCTGCATGCTAATTGAGTACTCGTTGGATAAACAGGAACAAAATAAAACAATTATTCGTGTAATGATTTTCATACAGCATTTAATTAGAACACACATGTCACCAACAACGCAAATACACATGCTTTACATTCATGCGATACTTTTTTAACACCAATGGCAAATAAGAAGCAAAAAAAAAATAACTATATCGGTTTCTGTTTGGAGGTCTAGGTGTGTTTGTCTAAAAAGACCGGGTTCAAAGGAAACCCGTCATGGTCTTGTTAATTTTTTCTCTTATAAATCAGACATGACATCCCTAATATGTAATAATGTGGAGCTTTCGCATGAATATCTATTTTAATGATATTCACATCGCATTGATCAGTTTATGTAACACCAACAAAAGCCGTTGACACTGTCTTATCCCCATGCTATTTTGAGCAGAAAAGTTCTAGACATAGTATGCTATAGTTCTGTCCGCCCACCCGATTCTCGAAATTGGTAGTGGACACTTTGTCGCGTCTGCATATAGTCAACAACAATAAAGCAATAAAAATTAAAAGAAGTAGAATTGAAAAAAATATTTTTGTCCATAACTTTTAATTTAGAATGTATTTTTTGAAGAAATAAAAAGTATTAGTTTCCTTGTAAAATATACTTTTCAATAAGATCAGTGTTGACATATTTTAAAAAATGGTAACATGAGAGAAATCATAGTATCTGAGTTTTGGAGTACCATACACATGTATTGGGTAACCCATATTTTGAGTAGGAGTGAGCAAAATTTGATTAATAATCGATCAATCGAATGGTTAATTTTTTTAGACAATTTAATTTATTTAGTTAATTTTTTTTGGTTAATTGAATGGTTAATTTGTTAGTTAAAAATATTTTATGTTTGATTAACTGAATTAACCTAATAGTCAACAAATATTTCAAAAAAATTTACACACATATATTCCTATATAGTTGTATTTTTATTTTAAAAACGTCCACATTTATATACTAATCATGTTTCTACAAATTATGTAGCGCTATATTTATATGCAATACTATTACAGTATAACAATTGTTTTAAAAAATATCAATATATTCATACAATATTATTACAACAATATTATTTGTTTAACCAAATTAACCGATGGAATTAATAGTTAATCGATTAACCATAACCAAATTAAACGACACTAAATTTGATTATGCTAAAGATTAAAATTTCAAACTATAAATCAACCATTTAACTGAATCGAAATAACCATAATTGACCGCATTGACACGAATGTTCACCCCTAATTTTGAGTACATGCATATCATACCCCTTTTATTTATCTACTCGAGTATATCGTCAATGTTTTTGGGGTATATGCACATATTCCGGGATACATTATTCTCATTTTTGAAGGTAAAGTAGTAATATTTTATTTGTTGACCTATTGTACCCCAAAACACGAGTATGGTACCCAGTATAGTACGAATATTTACTATACCCAGTTAAATTTTAATATTTTACTTGAAGATTAATCTAAGTATAATACCAATGTTTAGAGTACTATATTTTTTATACTTCATATTATTTTTTTGCGAAGTATATCAATATTAATTTTGTTAGAAAGCATTTTATGTGATAAACCTAATGTCTTTTATTTCGATTTCGATTAAAAACCCTTACGGTTTAAAATTTGTGAGTAAAATATTTTTCTGTCTCTCATTTTTTTCCCACACACTGTTTGTTTTTTCTGTCATCTCAGCACTGATCACGCTTCCCAACCAGCACATAGAAGACCGGATAAGTGGGAGGGTGTGAATAGTCTAACTCTTTTGAGCATGGGTGGATAAGGAAGGGAAAAAAAAGATGATAAGTCCGAACTAATTGACGATTATTGGGAATCCAAGAATAACTAAATAATGAAGTGATGCCGAGTAATTAAGAAGTTGGGGGACATTTGCACACACAGACCAACGATCTCCTAGATTTGGCCTTCCATCCTTTGTCTCCACATTCATCTCCCTCTCCTCCTGCTCCCTCTACGGGCACAGGCCACGCCGCTCAACCTGTTCCCGAAACCGAAGCATGCCGCAACAGCGGATGAAAACAAATAAATGCACCCTCTCTTTCTCTATCTCTCTCTCACTCCTTCCATGCAGGATAAACCCCTCCTTTCTTTTCAATAAACAACCCCCCTAATCCCGCTATTGCATTTCCACGCATTACGTTTCTCCGTCCATGAACCTTACCTATAAACCAAAAACACATATCCCTTGGGTTGTACACTACATAATGTTGGCGGTTACATCTATTCCAGTATATCCATTTCGGTTGCCTCCACTGCCTTTTCATATCCCACAACTCCAGAAATCCAAATCGATATCCAAACCCAATCTGCAAATGCATGTATAAATACGTGGTTTGCGCAACCCGTTCCTTATACACACAAACAGAGACACTCACAGAACAGTTACTGTTTCCATACTATACTTGGCGAGTATAGCGCACCAGTAGAGAGAGAAAGAGGAGGCGCGATACCCAGTCAGTCGCGTTCGCCACACCCTTCCTTGTCGCAACCACCACCACCGCCCATCCCTCCACCTCAACCCCCCACCACCCAAACCGCCGCCAATGCCGCTCTTCTCCTCCCTCCTCCTCCTCCGGAGGAAGCCATCCGACGCCGAACCAACAAGCCACCACATCTTCGCCCCGCCTAATCCTATTCACGATCCGTCACCCTCAACCACAACCACAACCATCTTCACAAGGCCACCCATCGTCCCCGCTGGCCTCAAGTCCCTGTACGAGCATGATCAGCCCCGAGACGTCATGGACGAGGAGGGGAGATGCCGTTACCACCACCAGCCCAGCAACACCAACGCAAACCCACCTGTCTTCCACCATCTCACGCCGGCCAACCGCGTCCTCAACAACGGCCACCACAATCCCTGTCGTATGGTCCGGTCCTTCTCATGGTCATCATTCTCGTCACCAATCGCCTTCTCACCGGCGACGTCGTCTCTGCCTTCCCTGTCATCACTCGGTTCTTCCTTCGCCACCTCTTCTTCCCTCTCTTCGTCGACATCATCGTCGTCCTCTTCTTCTTCCTCCAGGCCTCCATCGGCGGTTGGAGTACTGAACGGTGCCATGGATCTCGACTGCCTGGCAGAGCCAATGGTGATCACCAATGGTAATGCCGGCGGTTACGAGCCCGCTTCGGCATCAAGCGGCGAAGATGATAGCCATCAAGGCTGCCGGGAAGACGAATGCGAACCCAACGACGACGACGACAATGCCGGCTGTTGTTGGGCAAGGTACGGCCCACGGGAAGACTGGTTCCGCATGCCGCCGCCGCTGCCCTCGCTGGCGATGTTCGATCCCAACTCCCCGCGCCGCGTCCAGGACGCAAGGGTGCTCAAGCGATCCTACGAGCCCGACGGCCGGCTCATCTTACGCCAAGTCTGCGTCAACCAGGATCGAGGGTTCCTAAAGGCCCGCAGGGAGAACGGCAGGCTAGTCCTCAGCCTCATGCACTTCGTCGACACCGCTCGTCCGGACCATCATCAGGAACGCGAAGAGACGACAGCACCACCCGTCTCGGGAGCCGATTGTTATGAGGAAGCCGTTGCTGACGCTCAGGAGGATCACCCGGAGGTTCCGGAGACCGCGACTTTTGATGGATGCCATGAATATTACTGCAGTGACGACGCCGACGTCGACCTTCTCGACAATGCGGATGGAGACGATAATGATCCTGGCTACAGCGCCACCCAGGACGACGGCGGACCGTGCCGGTACCCAGGCGGTCTCTTTCCCTTAGTAGAAGATCCGCAGCCGCGTTCCTATTCCGACACCGCCGTCGGCCATCACCCGTGGCCGGTGCATCTCTCCTCTATGGCCGCACTGTCCTCATCAATGCCTGAGATGACCACAGCCGCCCTGGCCAAAGGATGCTTCCCCAATGGCAAGGCCCGATCCGACCTTCTCAAGCAGCTCGCCGCGCCCAGGGTTCACCTCGTCCGTAGCTGACGAACGAACCAGCATTTAGGTAGCTAGCGGCATGGTTGCGCCCTTTTCGAAGGCCAGACATATTTAGTTAGGTTTTCAGTAGATGATGGATTGTTCAAAGGACGGAGAAACCGTGGCATATATTTGCTACCATCAATTCTTTTCTCTCCTTCTATATAGATCATTTTTATCCAATTTTCTTATATTTTCAGTTCTAACTTGTCGGTGACAATAGCTTCAACAAAAAAGATCATATCTTTTTTTAGCCAAACTTAATTTCTTCCAAATTCTTAGTGACTTCTCTTGCTTCAAGTTTTGCAATGCATCGCTAGACTCTCAGTCTCAATCACATCCTTACAACCATTCATACTCCTTAACTCCGATGTACCAAGGACGTTTCTATATTTGGAAGCTGTTTTATTTATTTATTTATTACTATCAGTTCAATCAAAGTTATAGATGAATAACTCTCTTCAAACAAGTAAAACATTCTATCCACTCTATCCGGAAACAGTAAGGTCTTCTCGCAAGACCCTTCTTGATTGCCATAATTTTCTCCGGTTCCCACTAATTTTGCTTATTCCAAAGAAACCGAATTGTGCTGTGACACATTTATTGTAACTGCCTTCTTCAAATTAATGCAGATATTTTTACGAGATTGCTTGAAATGGTGGGTGACTGGGTGTTGGTTTATATGGAACTCCATTGGGGCATGGAAGGGGTTGTTCTTGCAGTTACCTAAACTATGGCGCATTACAAATAAATAAGGAAAGC